>JASCZI010030260.1:4576-35492 GCA_036250425.1 Stylosanthes scabra
TAATGACTGACTTCACATGTATGCAATTACAGGGAGCAACCACTTCCACCCAAGGAACTTCTGAGAATCCTCAACCCCAACCCATTGATCCAGTGGTATGTCATTTGGATGTCTCTTGGCTTATTTAATGAAGAAAAAAAATCAATATGTTGGCTAAATTGGTAGTTTTTTCACAGGAAAAGGCACGAAAGAATAAGAAGAAGAAGCCTAGATTTGGGGAATCTGCAGAAGCAAGCCAAGCTGAGGAGGTGATTTTCTCTCAATCTGCACCAGCTCCAGATGACACTTCTGTCCTTCCAGCTCAACCACCCGCAACCAGATTCCGAATGAAGCAACCAATTGTTAGGCCACCCACCAGAAATCCTCCTATCTCAAAGGATCCAAATGCTTTCACATTCATGCCAACACCTGGCTTCGGGCCTCTAAGGCAGAACTAGTCAATTCTTGTTTAGTGAATGATGTATTTTGTTGTTGGAGTCTGTCTTAAACTCTGTATCTTTAGGTTGTTTTGATACACTATTATGGGATTTGTGTTTTGCTATTTTGTATGTCATCTCTTCAGACTACCTAGGTGCTACTTGCTACATTATGCACCATGTTATCTTTATTTGAACTCCTAATGAATGACAATTGTAATATTATCTATATATTTCTTAACTGTTATAAGCACAAGTCACCTTAGCATATTCATTTTCAATATCTACTCACAGGTTCATTAATCACAGGTTGAATAATCACAGCTTGCATGTTCATTTTTTTCTTAATCACAACTAACATCACTACCTCTTTGGATTGTAACTCTTCCAACCATATTAAGTCATAATAACAACTAAACAACAACTAACAAACCCCTAAAACAAACCTTTCAATGCTAACACAAGTAAAATACTAATCAACCCAACAATAACAAAACGTAAGCTCCTGTTCTCGTTAACTCCCATCCCATCATTCTTCATTCTCATATTCACCTCAATTTCCAACTCCATGACTCTATGCTCAAGTGCCTTTAGCTTCCTTGACATGAAGATGCCGTTTCTGCCACCGCCAACCACCTCAGTGTTTTCCTCAACCAACAAATCAAGCCACTTGAAATAGCCGCAGTGTGGTTGGGTAGACTACAAGGTGAATCAAAATGGGCAGGTTATGTTTCCCAGATAAAAGAAACAGAAAATAAAAAGCAGCTTCAAATTGATATCATAGAATAGTTTTGACACATACATTGTAATTGGGGCAGCCAAAGAAGAACCTATCCGGGTTGAGCTTTGTGCATGATTGGTAGATGATGGCATATAACCCACAATCACATCTTGGTGATGAAAACTTCGTCTTCCTCGGCTGGCCTACGCTGTCGGCGGAGAAAGTGCAAGTCCGGCTGTCACCGCCAATGCTGTATTCACCAATGGTGCGGCTTCTTGTTACAGAGGTTTCTCCTCTGCGACTCATTCTCTTGGGGATGGGGAAGAATTAGGGTTCAATGGTTAGGGATGAAGAATTAGGGTTTCTGGAATTGGGGGAAGAAGATGAATTTTAAAGGCAATTATCAGGGGTCGATCTGAGCATTTGCACATCCAGGACTTCCTACGTGTCACTTAACGTCCACCACATCACTTAACGTGACACGTCCACACTTGCCGTTAAGCCAATAACGAAGGCCAAAGACAGAAGGGCTTCAATGTCAAACGTTCCTGAAAGTCAGGGACCCGGGTGAGGCTTTTTTCTTGTTGGGGGTCTCGTGGTCCGTCGTGAAAATTCTCAGGTGCCGGGAAGGGTACGCACTCTAAAATATAAAATAAAAAAGTCTTAATAGTCAATATTAGAGAGACAATAGAAAGTTAATATCATTTTTTCTTCTTTTGTCTTTCTCTTTTTACCATTCACTATTTCTCTAGTTACACTCATTGGCTTCCTATTGATCCCCTAACGTTGGTTTCGTAGCATTACTCATATAAAATATATCGAACCTTCTATGTATTCAATATTAACTTGCATTGACTAACAATAACCAATAACAATATATTAGGTCGGGCTCATAGTATTAACATAATTTACTTAATATTTTGCATTACTTTAACGGAGTACAATTCAGGGTATATATAGATGATAGATGAGTAGCTTCTAAGCTCAAAAATATTAAGAACTAAGACTAACAAACTAACTAGTGTCTCAATTAATCTAACTAACTATATAACAAAAAATAAGTTTAACTAACTTATTATTTCTACTCTTAATATCCCCTCTCAAACATAGGTGGAGTGGAAGACAAACTAAGTTTAAATGAAACCATTTAAAGACATTGAGAAAAATCGATTTAGTAAAAACATCCGCCACCTAATCTTGTGAAGGAATTTGAATAACATATAGCTATTTTTGTGTCATCGGATCCCTTGAATGCTTATTTCCATGTGATTACATCTACTATGGTAAACTAAATTGTGTTAGTTGACAAGTAGACTAGTTGTCAAAGTAAATTACTGAAGGGGTCTTGTGCTCTATATTCAATTATTCAGCAATTTTCGGATAGCCATAAATTTAGTTTGTGCAGATGTTATAGTCAGTGGTGCTCCTACTCAGCAAATGTTGTTAAACCCCATATAATTTATTAATCAACATTCCAAGATAAATTCTTAAATGACATTTAAATTTGTAAAAAATAATTTTTATATCGAATTAAGGATACTAAAAAAAACATTCTGAGAGACAAAAATACATAGATATCGATATACATTTTTATTTGGTAATACTAAAAAACAAAAAGATAAAATGGATTTTATTTGGTTCGTATTCTCATTCAAATGAGAATATAAGATACTAAATAATCTTAAGGGTGAATTTGATAAAATATATTAAACAATATAAATATTTTCTTCTGTATTTGATAATAAATAAAAATGTATATGTGGCTGGGAGAATTTTTAAAATGCTAATAAAGATACTATTTAGAATTAGCTTGTAGTAAATTCATATATAATTTTATATATTAATAAATATCTAAATCCTTTCTTATTTTTTATTAGAGAAATATTAGGTGATCGTTAATTTTAATTTTTTTTACTTTCAATTCTAACATTTTTAATTTATAATTTAATATTATACTATAATCACATGAAATATTGATGTGGCTAAATTATGACAAAATATATTAAATTCTGATGGTTATATAATATCTTTTTATTATATTTATATTTATTAAAATTATTTTAAAATTTAAAATAATTAATACTATACTATTGTTATAATTTATAATTTATTGAAAATTACTTTTGTTTAAATTGACAAATATAATTATTGCAACTTTAAAATTTTTTTTTTTTTTTGCACCTTGGAAAATTATCTCACTACAAGAAACGCGCTTGTTACATGCAGAATTACTGGTGGATTTTGGGGCGGGCGTTACCGAAAATTTTTTGGGGAATTTATCGACGAAAAATGACTTTAAAAAAATTCCGAATTAATTTACCGGCGAATTTTGAAATCTCACGGTAAATGCAGAGATATAACTGTGCTTGTCATCTTCATTGCATTTTGGATAGCAATGATTGTTAATGATGCAATTTGATTTGATAATTATATGCTTACTTGGTAACTACTAAGTGGGGCTAAGTGGGGCTTGATGTGTAGCTGCTTGAAGTCCATGGTTATATTTTTCTTTTGTTGGTATCATTTTGCAACTTGTGATCACTTGATATTGTGGTTTGCTAAGCTTACTTATGGTGAAGATTACAAAGACAATGTGTGTGGGGACAAGCATTCAGATCCTAACCTTAGTAATAAGTTGAAGCTTAAGTATTGGCAAAATCTTAATCAGGTTTATCATAAAGGCAATTGCATGGGATACTTTATCTTTTGGTTATACTAAATCTGTGACGATACTCTTTCTTTTTTTACTCTGATTTAATTTCAAGTAGTTATATTGATTAGTGTTAAAAAATCTAAATTCCTTTTTGTTTATGTGATGAGGTATTGGAATATCTCTTCTGATTTAATTTCAAGTTATGTTAATTAGTGTATAACAAAAACGAAAATTATTTATTGTACATGTATTTATTTGACATCATTATATATATTGGATGAGCTTCTAGATATTAGTGATTGTCCCATTTTCTTTAGTTTTAACATTGATGGTAATGTTATGTTTTATGTACATTTAATTTTGCTGTCCTGTATAAATGAGCATTTTATTATTGTTGACTTGTTGTTGCATTATGATATTATTAGTTTTTACAATAGTATGGATTACTATTTTTTTATATCTTTTTTTAAATTCTGTCAATGTTATCGGAGAAATTACCAATGAATTTTTTCCTGGTAATGTTTTATGCATTTATTTTTTTTAAAAATTTAAACTTTACTGGGTTCCGCTGGTAATTCTGTCGGTAATAATAAAATCAAATTGGACACCAAAATTATGTTACCGGCGGAGAAATACACCGATAACATGTTACCGTTGCCAGTTTTATCGGCAAAAAAATTCGTCGATAATTTTTCCATAACTTTAAAAACGGCCAAAATCATGAAAAAATTCACCGGTAATAAACACGTTTTTTGTAGTGTCTTTGAAAAAAAAAATGAAGAATATCTAATAACTGTAATAAGTAACTTTTAATAATATCAACTTTACCAACCGACTCTTAATTATCACTAAACTATTGACTTAAGAATACCTTTTTAGGGATGTTCAATTTGTTATATTTTAATTTTTATGTTTATAAAAGAACCCCTCCCTTACCAGATTAACACTTGGTGACAAAATAAATTCAAATCGAAAATTTTCATGTTTAAAACTTTTAACAAATATTTTAGACAAAAAATATACTCTATCCTTCTAGACGGTCCCTTAGGAATTTAATTTTGGTTGTTGCCTGAGAAATATGATTACTTCATTTGATAATTTTTGTTAAACAAATAAGTGTTCTTGGGTACTTTCAGTATTTTCTTCGTTTTATTTTTCTTTAAAAAAATATCAAATACCTGCATTATATTAATGAGATGTGGACCATATATACAATGGTAGACTTTAATACTTCCATACATATAAAAGATGGATGCTTCGCAGTTCGCATTGTATAAGTCACAAAATTTTCTAACACGATATCGTAATTAGGAATAACACCATTAGATCTCCGCTATGATTTTGTTTTTGCTTTGTTTTTCTAAAAAACAGAAAAAGTAAAATTATATCCTTATAATTAGTGTTTTTTTAAAAAAAAACTATAAATTTTGCAAAAAAAAAAAATCATTTATATATTAGCTACTAAAATAAATAAATCACCGTATATTTGCAAAAAGCTTAATAAGTAGGGGTGTCAAATATCCTAGGATAGTATAAATTCTTTCGGTCCAAATGAAGATTCGATTGTGTAAATTTTTTTTCATGGAATAAGTAGGGGTGTTCGTAGTTTAGGGTTTAGGGAAAAATTAGAATTTTGCAAATAACTGAAAAAAAAATGTTAAACTAATTTGGATTTTTTTTTTTATCAAATTGATAAAAAAAAATAAAAATTTATTAAACAGACTGTAAAAAAAATGAATAATGAAAGGAAGGATACATATTGTGTTATTTCTCAAGTTAAATTAACGTTAAAATAATAATGTTAAATCTGCATTTAATGAGTTCTTCAAATGACATATTTCAGTTGGCATTTTTTTTAAACTGATACAATATCTACTTACTGAATCTATTGTTTGAATTATGGTATCGGACAAATTCTACTTTTTCATCTAAAGAAAAAAAAATAAAAGTAACTATTTTTTGATAATGATAATAGGAAATCATTTAAATTAAGAACTATTTTTCTTTTAAACCTAACTAAATTATAAAAAAAATGGTTTTCAGTAAACTGATTTTTACAACAAAAAAAAAACTATAATTTCAATTTGATTATTTTATTTTAAAAAATTAATTTTTTCAAATAAATTCAGTTAATTTCAAACCAATTTAGTTTTATCAGTTTTTTTTTTTTTTTGCACAACCTAGTAATAAGGATGGAGCTATGGAGGGCAAAATTTTTCCAAAACAAGTAATGTATTTGAGCGGGTATCTTCTCCTTATTTCGTCCTTGATATTCTCCAAATTATTTAAAATATCTAAAATATTTCTATGAATCAATGTATAATATATGTTTTTAGTCTTTTCAACCCCAAAATAAAATTTTAATTTTAATAATTTCATAATTCATATAATTAGCCATTTTTATATTGTTTCAACATATTATTTTTTATTTAATTTTTACCTATTTTTTCATTAGAATTAGAATTTCTATTAAAATGACCCATTGAAAAATAGGAAATCCACGAGAACCGGAGATAAATCCTATTTTGGTTCATGAGATTCGCAATGGTCCTTAAGATTTCAATTACATTATTTTAATCTTCAAGATTTAAAAAATTGTATCAAATTGGTCTCCTGGCCCTCTTTTTGGTATAATTTTGGTTAATTTTGTGAGTGACGTGATAACTGTCTTACATATTAGACAACATAAAACGATGTCTCTTCATTTATGATGCTCAATAGTCGTTAAAACAACCTTATTTAATACATAAGAAGCATATAAATGGAAGAATTATGGAGGGATTAGATAGTAGATAAATCAATTTTAATTACAAGTGAAACAACGTCGTTTTATGTTGTTCAATATACAAGGTAGTCGTCACGTCCCTCATAAAATTTACAAGAATTAGACTGAAGAGGAGTCAGAGACCAATTTGGTGCAATATTTTCAATTTTGGAGACCAAAATGACGTAATTATAATCTCATGGACCATTCTAAGTACAACTCGCGAATTTAAGGGACTAAAATGAGATTTAAGTCACGAGAACTGCAAAGAAAAAAAATATATTTAGGTGAAAATTACCCGTACTATTCCATTGCATTGACACCCTTAGTCAACAAGCAACATTAATACTATGATCGTAGACCATAAATAAATGCGGATGTTTTTTTTTTTCTATTGACCAATGTGCTTATGGTTTAATAATTTTGAAAAGCGTTACCTGTATTTTCATTTTAATACTTTTCTTAAATATTAAGATATTTCAACATACAGGATATATATATATACACTCTATATGGATAGAAATATTCAATGTTGAATAATCTAGACCTCCATGTAATACATATATAAATATTCTCTCTTCTTCACTCGATCTTCACGCTCAAACAAACAATAAGTCCATCATTATATACATTCCATTCCATTACAAGTGATGACTAAAATCTCTCTTAAACAAATTTTTGGTCTGATCCTTGCACTTTCAGGTACACACATATATCTACATCGTCTAAATCCTATTATTTTTCAGTGATAAATTGGATATTTATTTTTAATTAACAATATTTTTTTTATTTCCCCATATTTGTTTGTAGTGTGTGGAACAACAAGAAGTGAAGTAATTGAGCCAAGGTTGTGCATGGTGGTGCTGGATCCCAATAACTGCGACCTTACAAATTGTGGAAAAGATTGTTTCTTACAATATTATGGCCGAGGAATATGCGTTGGACACGCTTTTGGTCCCTATCGATGTGAATGCATATATAATTGTAATAGTTAGAACTTAGAACTTATTATTAGCAGTAACATATTCTCAATGCTGAATCCTTATTAAGCAAATACATCTATCTATTATTCATTACAGTAAATGGATAAAACTGCACGCGAAAAATTTTATGATGGACAAAAATATACATAAAAAATTCGCACGGATAAAAATACATCTTAAAAATAATTAATAACAAAAAAATATATATATATTATCCATTTATTTTTAATTAATTATGAATAAAAATACACATTTATTATTAATTATATATTTTTATTTTTTCGAATCTTTCATGTATATTTTTGTCCATCATAAAATTTTTCATATGTTTTTTGTCCATTTACTCATTATTCATTTTATATATATAAGAAAGTTATATCTATTTCTTTTTTCATTTTAATTTTTAAATGCGCCACCAAGTAATTATCAATAATTTTTAAATGGTTGAAACTTACTTACAGTTAATTTTATATAAAATTAATATTTTATTATTGTTAAATAAAAATCTGATAAAATATTTTAAATCATCCAACATTTTTAACAATCAATTTTATATAAAGTCAACTATATGTCTATATCTAAATATTTATTTCTAAAATCAGAGGAAACGAGGTATCCAAGACATGCATATGTAATTGCAAACACACCACCCATTATTCAAACTCAATTTTCATTTTTTTCCCCTTCTTCCAAAAATTATTAAAACAGAAAATATTTTCTTAATTAATCCAAACATTTTCTAGGACGCCTTTAATTTCTAAACACCAAAGGAGTACCAAGTGGAATACCGTGTCGTTCATAACAACATATTTATTGTTGTTGAATGAAAGAAGCAATCTTTTGTAGCAACTCACGAGCCTTCTCTTCATTGGGATCAAAAACATGAAAGCAATGATTCATTCCCAAATTCAAAACAAGCTCAGCACTCCCACTCCACCCACTCTTCTTCAACTCCTCAACGTACTTCTTTCCCACTTCAAACAAATGATCCTTTTCCGCTGCAAAAACCAACACCTTCTCACACCCAAGGCTCTTTAAATCCTCTGCGGAAGGCTTCATTCTACGATCCTGCAGCCCCTCGTTTTCAGGACACATGTACAGCCACATGTGGTCGTCCTCAGTTCCACCGAAAAAAGGGTGCACCATAATAGCCCCCACTACCCTTGCACCGGGCAACCCTGTTTTTCCTACACGGCTCACCACCGTGTGGGTGATGTTGCCGCCCGCGCTGTCTCCGCCAACGAAGACCCGGTTTAGGTCTCCGTGGTGGTTAAGCCAGGGCTCCGGCCCGTTACCATCTGCATGCGACGCGATCCACTGGAGCGCAGCCCAGGAATCTTCGTAGCATGCAGGTACGGGACGGGCCGGAAAGAGCCCGTAGTCTACGGAGACAGCGAGGGCGTTGGCTTCATTGGCGATGGCGGCGACGAGGTTGTGGTAGGTGGAGGAGAAGGCAGAGTCCATGCAGAAGCCTCCACCGTGGATGTAGAGCAAAACAGGGAGTTTTCGGCTCGGGTCGGTTACTCGGGGCAGGAAGATCCGAACGGAGACGTGTGGGTTTGAAGAAACGTTGGCGTCTTTGGAGCGGAGGCCGGTGATGGGGTCGTCGGAAGGAGGAATAGTTTGTACAGGGGGACGATGGATTTCGACGGTGGCGTCTTTGTAGACACGGAAGAAGGGGAATTGGTGTGCTATCTCTTTGTCTTGGGTAGTGGTGGTGGCCATTGTTGATGTGAACTCGAGAGAGAGAAAGAGTG
Source organism: Stylosanthes scabra (assembly GCA_036250425.1). Classification (NCBI taxonomy): domain Eukaryota; kingdom Viridiplantae; phylum Streptophyta; class Magnoliopsida; order Fabales; family Fabaceae; genus Stylosanthes; species Stylosanthes scabra. The sequence continues at coordinate 13,871 of JASCZI010030260.1, forward strand.
TGTGTTTGTTGGTGAAAATGCAAAAGCAGTGGTGAGTGAATAAAAGGGTAAGGTTTGTGGGGGGAAGAAGCTAATGTTAAGATATATTTATGAAGGGAAGGTGGGTGTTGAATTTCATAATTATTGTCTACCAGTCCTGTTTCATATGTCAACCTGAATGTCAATACTGGAATTTAAGAATTACTTATTAAAATATTAAAAAAAAAAAAGTTTACTTCTTGGTTCTTTTGTGCATAATTAGGATATTTTGCATGTCCATTGTCCTATACAATTAATATTAAAAAGTCTTTAGAAAATTAATTACTGAATTATTATTTAAAATTAAAAATTTTTTATCAACCAAATAAAATAAAAATATTCTAAACAACCAGCAAAATTAATTTTATATAGTCAGCAATCATAATCAGTATACCGAAATATATATATACAATTGAGACTTGAAAGTCTTCAATTTTAAAAGTATAAAAATATATTCATTACTTATTTGATGGCTATATACTGACCACCAAAAAATATATCTAGGTAGCATTACTCCCGCCAAATATGCATAGGAGACTTTCTCTTTGCATGCAGATAAGGTGGACTCCAATTTGGTTTATTGAATTTATTTTCTTTTTGTTATGTTGACGTGCCGATGGTTGGAAATACAAGCTACTCGTTGCCAGTGGCCACCCTTGCTGCCCTCTAGTCTACAAGAACCTGTTAACTAGCATGCATGACTAAATTTAGTTTGGACTTTAATAAAAAATTGTTATGTTTACAAGTTTTTTTATATAAAATAAGTTTAATCAAATTTTATAGTATATTACGTATATTTAATTATAAGAATAATATTTATTGAAATTGAGCTAACATAGACTTGATTAAAATAAATTTGTACCTATAGCACTATCCTAAAACGTAAGTATTGTTTATGGTGTCCTATATATGCTGTCCTTATGGTAAATTTGAAGGAGGAATGAAAACAATGCTAATAATAACCAGCAAAATTCATATTTTGGGCGAATATTTGGCTAATAAATTCTAAATTTTAAATTTTAATTGTACAAATAACATCTTAGTCCAAAATGTTAATTAATATGGATAAGAAGTGCTACTCTACTATTAATTATCACTTTGACATTTTTAATATATATAAACAAGTCAAAATTATATCATTTTTAATAATTTTAAGCATACTTTTATTTTGTCAATTAAATTTAACTAAATTTTTTTATATTTATGACAAATAGAAAACTTTTTTTTATATCAAACATAATATTATTTATATGCTAAATTTTATGTTACTTGATATCAAAATAATTTTTTATTAAATATAAAAATTAATAATTTGATTAAATAAAATAGGTGTATATCTAATATTACTGTTTATTTTTTTAAGATATCTTAATAAATTGTTCTAAGCATATTCCATCTTACATATTAGATGCATAAATGGTTATCAAGAATATGGTGGATCTTTGTATGTACAATCAGGGCCATTAACCCCCTCCCAAAATAAATAATGTTGAAAAATTATTAGTTATATACATTAAGCTAATACTATTTTGCCACCATATTTACTTAGCTCCACTTTAATTTAGCAGTCTGCTATCTTACAGAAAATATATCTTGTAGTGAGAATCATGGGTCGCCAGGGTGGTGGGTATGGTTATGGTTGGTATAGGAGTGGAATATTGAGAAGAAAATACCCACATATATAAATAGGGATAGGGTTATGAGAGTGAGCTGTTTAATATAATATTAAATCAAGTAGAACTATTTTTTCAAAAAAAAAAACAATATAATGAAAATAAAACTGTGTTGTAATAACGTATGTGATTTTTCTTAAAATAAGTTACAAAAATATAATGAATATAATGCTACAACAAAAAACAATAACAAGCATTGTCACTCTCTAGTCTCTACAACAACCAAAACTTTTGAACACTGAAACAAATGTATGAGAGTGTAGGGAACTTTGTGTATTGAAGCATTAGATGTTAGGGAACTTTGTGTATAGTCATTTTATATTTTAACTTAATAAAGTGATATTATTGGATTAAATAATAAAAAAATAAGTTAAGATTATTTATCGATTTTGATATAATAAGAATAAAATAAATACTATCTATTTAACTTGGAGTTTTAGGATTTAAGAAGAATTCATAGCTCAATTTAAATAGAGTTTCAGGGTTTTGATTGTCAATATACTAAAGTCGTCTTTTGCAACATTTTTCTATCAGAGAGTTATCATTTAGCTTGACTATGGATATAAAATATTTTGGTTGAGGAAAATCAAATAACTACAATTATAATTAAGAACAATAGATCAAAATTAAGAATCATGCCTATAAATTCAAATATACTTTTGCTTTTATTTATTTTTGAAGATTCCTTGAGAGGGGGGTGAATCAAGGAATGCAAATACTTTTTCGAATCAAGAGATAAAACTGCAGCGGAATCAGGAGATAAAACTCGGTTTTGACTCTTAACAACAAAACAGCAAACAAACTTAAAAGATAGAGAGTAGAAGAAGAACATCGCGATATATACTGGTTCGGTTTCCCCACTTGAACCTACATCCAGTCTCCACCACTCATAATGGTAGAATTTCCACTATACTTTGATCAAGTACAAACACTAATTCAAGAGATCACTCATTCTCAAACTAGAACACATAAGCTTCATTCACTTAGGACTTTTTCTCTCACATATAAGCTTCACTCACTTAGGAATTTTCTCACAACTAAGAACCTAGTTGCAAACTCTCAAGCATAAAATTCTTTTGTATCTTTTCTCTCTTTGCCTTTTGTATTTCAAATAAGCATAATTCTAGATAAAGAAAGAATAAAAATAATAATATGAATAACTCAAAATGAGTATGTATGAACTTGTAGCTCTCTTGCTTAGTTTATACTCCTGAAAATCATCTTCTATTTATAGTTGTAGCAACCTTGATCAGCACTTCAAAATAATAATCGTTACTCTTCTTTGTGTGCACTCCAAGAATATCAATAAATAGTATCAAAATATTCCTCTTTAAAGGATGTGAACGTTGCTTAGTTGCATGTGCTTCAATTCATTCTTTGTTTTGTCAATCTCATGGAACACTCCTTATAACACAAAATCTGCATAATAAATGAATACTAAAGTATTCCATGATTGGAAAAGTATAGACGTTGCTGTTACACTCCAAGATTTGTACTCCACTCCAATTATTCAATATTAAATCTTTTTTTATTAAACGATACTTAATTTCCAAGACTTTGAATCTAGTCCATTTTGCTTGTTATATTTATTTGGACCTACAATACTAAATACACATATCAAAATACACTAACACATTTAGACAATTAATCTATAATCCAACTAATGATTTGACATAGATAATCCTATAAATAATGAATCGAAGTATTTCAGCGTAAGATACTTCAGTTGTAAGCTAAACATAATTATTACCTCTATATATAATAGATTAGTAGTGTTGAGTCAACTAAGTAAGGTTGTGTTTGTTTTTACACTAAAACATAGACACTAATAGGTAAAAAAGTTTTATATATATATTTAATTAAACAGCGTCACATTAATAAAAATAACTTTTTTTTATTCACTTTGTGATTAGTTATCCAAACGAACGAATATGATTGCACGATTATATAAAATATTTTACACTTTCAGTGCATCAAAATTAAACTCTAAAAAAAATTTGAAAATATAGATATAGACATATATTAGACATAATAACTCCACTAATCTTCATTTTTTTATTCACTTCAACATGAAAGACACAAAACTTGCTAAAAAGGACATTGATTTTTAAAAAAATTTATTCCTTCTTTGCCTTTAAATACTTTTCATTTTCCCACTATTACCCTTTCTTATATTCTATTTATTAAACCTAATTTTAAACACTTAAGTGTTCAGCCACGATACACAAGTGATTTCCTTCCTCTTATTCCCCCTCCTCTTTTACTTCTTTTCTCATCTTCTTCTTCCTCTTCCATTATTTCTCATCTCCAAGCTCTCATTCTCTTAAGATGGTGCCTTTTTTAACCATATCTTTTTACTTTACTTTTCCCAACATTGTGTATTTGGAACTCGTTGTATGGTTATGATAAGGCTTACAAGTTACAACTATGTATTGGCTGTATTTTAAGTTTTTAACTATGCATAGATATAAAAGACCTCTTATCCTTGCACCTTTTTTTTTTCTTGCCGACCAAACAAATAAAATGAGTGGTATTCATGATAAAAGGTAAATTGATATTTTTTATGAAAATTAAGAAATCCTTCACAAGCTTTACAAACCTCTATTTCAATGTCATTTTAATATTTTTATTTTTATTTTTATTTTCTCTCGGTTGGTACTAAACGGTAGTGTTAAACAAGACTATCTAAAAGGTTCCTTCCATTAGCTGCCTAATTAATTGATGGGTTTGGTGAAATATTATAAAATCAAGATATAATCAAATAACTTTAAAAAGTTGGTCGACTAATATACCTTTTCTTTAAACAAATCCTTTTTCCTAACAACAATTTTGAACCAAGCAAAGTGCATGTCCACCACCTCACGCAATTGATTTGCATATTTTATTCTGGATTATTGGGAAACAAGTTACATAACATTATTATCACAACTTTAATTATTTGTAAATTAAAACCAAATAGATTCAATTTTTTTTTCAAATTTAATACAGATTCATATATACTTGTTGCATATAGCGAAATAGAAAAATGCTGGTCGGTGAACCCAAGTTAAACTATGTTTGAATTAATCAAAGTACGTTCAAAGAGAGTCTTTTTAGTTATTTCTTTTTAAATTTTGATGACAAGTGATGTTTGGAATTCCAAAGAAAAAAAAAAAAGAAATCGTCTGACTTAAATGGTGAATAATATGTTTGAAAAGAAGCATATATGCATAAATTAATTACTTCCAATTTCATTTTTTAAATACTTTATATGTAAAGTATCTTTATTATTTTAATTCATTTACATGAAATTAGTTAATTTTATGAAAGTTATGAATTTAATTTTTATGCATCAGTGTAAAAGAGTTTTATACATACATCTAATTAAATGTTACCACATCATCAGAAGTAATTAATTTTCAAGCACACTATTTCTAAAGTCAAATAAATGCATGAATCTAATTGGATGACTGTGTAAAATTATTTAGTGTATCAAAATTAAACTCGAAAGTTATTACATTATCTTTAAAGAAAGGCTCATCCCAATATGCAATGATTTTATCGGTCAACACTTTTTACCATAAGTCTAACAAGTATTGGTTCAAAAAATCCGGTCATTTTAAATATTGATGGATAACTATTGGTTCAAAAAATTAATTTACTGGCCTGGGGTATTACTTGTGTCTATTAAAGGCATTCAGGTACAAATTGATAAATTAAGAAAAGTTTCTATTTTTATTTTTGTTTAAACCTTTAAAATGTGTCTAAAAAAGGATAAGTTAAACTTTTAGCGTCTAAAATTAACTCCCTACTATCATCCAAATCCAAAAATATGTGAAGAATAAAACAAGTCTTTTAAATATATGTCAAAACTAATATATATATATATTAATTAGAATTGAGATTAAATAAAACTAACTCAACTCAAAAATTAATTTATGGAATGAAAAATACTTCACCCTTATATACATTAAAAAATTCATATTATTTGTAAACGTAAGAATTGTAATATTTACTTTGAGAGACATTTCACAATTTTTATATCAAATTAATATCTTAGGAAGAACACAAAATAGAAAACAAAATGGTAGAGCAGATCTCGGAGGCAGCGGCAGTGCAGCACCACGATCACCAACCCGTCTCTATCTATTTTTGGTTTCTCTCTCACTCACTCTGCTTCTCTTTCTACTCCGCCATAGTCTTCTTGCAAACCCTTCTTCCCTTGTCAACAAAGTTTCTAACTTTCAATCTCAACAATTCGAAAAATTCTCTCTTTCTGGTTACCCACCATTTGACTTTGTTCTCTGTAGATTCATCCAGATTTCTTAACCCATTTTGGCAATGTGAATTCTCATCAACTTTTGAATACTGCTAATTTACTATTGGAAGTACTCCCATTCTATTTTGGAAGATATAGCACTTTCTCATATCTTTCTAATTCAATAATGGTTGCATCACCATTTGCATGTCTGTGAATTGGACTGGATATTCAACTTGCATAAGGTTTATCCCCAGCTCCATGTTATGATTTATGTTAATAAACAAATCAATTGAAACAATAATTAGTTATTTCCACCAAATTTTTAAGGTGGCCGTAATTGAGCATCAAGAGCCGATGAACTTCTAATGTTAATATTCGTGTTATTGTTGAATTTTTCTATTTTTGGTCTTACATAGATCTGGGTTGCTAGTTTTGTGGTTGGCAATTTTAAGTTAATATAAGCATGATCTACCTATTTGTAGGAGTTTCTCCCTGCTTGAGAAATAGTGGAATATTTTTATATTGTATATTGTTTTCCGATTGAAATTATATTGATTGTCCATAATTTAATTTGTTAGTTCTATCTAAATGTTGCATGTCTTTTTTTTTAATTGATTCAACGATAAACAATAATAGTTAGGGTAAAACGATCAATAGAGTTTTTTGTCATAATGAATATTTTTGTGACAATTATGAATTTTTTGTGATCAACGAAATTTTTAGACCAAATCTTTATGATAAAAATAATACTTATCTCTTATAAGAAGTATTTAGGTCAACGAAATTTTTAGGTCAAATCTTTATGACAAAAATAATACTTATCTTTTATAAGAAATATCTAGGTGTTTTATGATTTATAATAATTCAATAATTATAATAATTTATTTTAATATATATATTTTAAAATTATTTTATAAATGACTACAACGATTATAAATGTTCCTAAAAGTGCGTAACACAGATGTACTTTATAGTGTTTTAATATTGACCGGCTCATTTGTGTAAATTAAAAATTAGATATGAGAATATGAGATCCATTTATAAAAAAATAAAATTAGAAAATGGGGCTACTCTGAACATGGTGCCTTTTTTTAACCATATATATATTTTTTTTTAATATGATAACCATATATGTCTTTTTACTTTACTTTTCTCAACTTTGTGTATTTATTGGAAGTTGGAACTCATTGTATGGTTATGATAAGCCTTACAACTAGTGGCTGTATTTTATGTTTTTAAATTTTAACTATACATACATAGATATAAAAGACCTCTTATCCTTGCACGTTTTGTTTTTCTTGCCGACCAAACAAATAAAATGAGTGGGCAGCAAGGCCATACCCCAAGTGGTGAGGAGGCTCCCACTAATAGCTGCACTTAGAAAAAGGAAGGGGTTCGAAACCCTCATATGCTGAAAGAAAAATATATGTGTGGGTGTCCGTGGATGTGTAAGAAGGTGACTATAGTCACCTTATGTTTAAATAAAAAAATAAAATGAGTGGCATTCGCCACTATATGATAAAAGGTAAATTGATATACTTTTTATGAAAATTAAAGAAATCCTCCACAAGAGCTTTATAAACCAACTATTTCAATGTCATTTTAAATTTTAAGGTTTTTTTCCCCTCTCAGTTGGTGTACACAGTAGGATTAAGCTCTATTGAATTGAACATGTTACTTTAACTAAAAAGCATAGTGTTATGTAAGATCACCTAAAACATTTCTTCTATTAGCTGCTTAATTAATTGATGATTGGTTTGATGAAATATCATAAAAATGTAATTTGATTTATATGATTTAAGAATTAATTTAACTTATAAAATTAAAAGTAAAAAAATTGGGATTAATATGATTTTTAAAACAAAAATTGGGAAGATCACAGGATAGAAAACAAAACGGGAATGGAGTATCCAATAGTAATGATTTAGTAACACCATACCAATACAAAAATGAAGATCAGGAGCTAATAACCGCGCTTTATTCTTGATTATTGATGAAAGAAGCAATCTTTAGGAAAACCTCACGAGCATTATCTTCATCAGGCTTAAAAACATGGTTGCAATGTTCCAAACCCAAATTCACAACAAGCTCAACACTCCCCTTCCAACCACTCTTCTTCAGCGCTTCAACGTAATTCTCTCCGGCAACCAGCAATGGATCCTTCTCCCCCACACACACCAGCACTCTTTTACACCCAAGAACCTTTAAATCTTCCGCCGCCGGCTTCAGCCTCGGATCCTCCGGCCCCTCGTTTTCCTCACACATGTACAGCCACTGGCTGTCGTCCCCTATGCCTCCAAAGAAAGGATGGACGAGTATTGCCCCATCCACGGTAACACCCGGCGGTAATCCTATTTTTCCCGCCCAGTGGGTAACCACCCAGTGGGTAAGATTACCGCCGGCGCTGTTTCCTGCTATGAAAACACGCTGAAAGTCTGCGTGTTCATTTAGCCAGGGCTCTGGCCCGGCCCCACCTGCATGTGACACGACCCACTGGAGGGAACTCCAGGCATCGTGATAACATGCAGGCAGTGGTCGGGCTGGAAACTTGGCGTACTCTACAGAGACGGCAAGGACGTTGGCTTGGTTGGCGATGATGGCAAGGTGGTTGTGATATTCGGTAGCGAAGGCGGACATGACACAGAAGCCGCTGCCATGGAAGAAGAGGAAAACGGGGAGTTTGTTGTTGTTGGGGTTGGTTGTTTTTGGGAGGAAGAGGCGAGCGGAGACGGGTGAGTTGGTGGAGATGACGGCGTCTTTGGTGCGCAGGCCGGTGGCTGGGTCGTCGAAGGGAGGAATGATTGTTGGTGGCGGACGGAAGAGCTCGACGGTGCCGTCTTTGTAGACGCGGAAGAACTTGAACTCGTGTGTTACCTCTTTTTCTTGTGTGGTAGTTGCCATCGTTGTCTGGTGAGAAAGAGACAGAGATATGAACGCTGGAGGAAGGCTAGAAGGGTATAGTTCACTACTTCACTTATTAATAATCATGGATTCACCTAATTCATGTCCCTTCCTTATGGAATGGGAAAAAGAGAAATCTTTTGAGAATATTTTTTAATCTTAAATAATATTACATGTACTATTTTTTATTTATATTTTTGTTTCATAATTAAATGAATGTATATAAATTAAATGTAAACAACAAACAAGGTCATATGTATGTTATAAGTTTTTTTTCTAAATCTTTGATTACCTCAATTAAGATTTCTTCTGTCACCATTCACCAATGCTACATGTGCAGTAAGTGTTTTTTTTTAAAACAATTCAACATATTTTTAGTTTAATAGTTTAAAATTATATTTTTAAGAATAAATTTAAGTGTCTTCAAGTATAAAAATATTGAAGTCTTGCACGAAAATATTGAGCACAGAAATAATAAAATTTAACATAAAAAATTTGAATTATAATAAAAAAAAAACACAAAAATATTTTTATTAGGATTGATGCATAGATGTATGTACATATAATATTATCGTATTTTTAAATATTAATGACTAAGTAGTAACTACTGGACAAAAAAAAATATATTAAAACAACTATGTAGACTTCAATAAAATATAAAGTAAAATACCCTCAACCCCTAGAGTTAATATATGATTGCCAAGTAGCCTTTCTGTGTCAATAATATAGCTCAAATGTTAACGAAATTGGCATATGTGGCATATAAATAGGTGTTGTGGATGTTAAATAATGACAATATGGACGAATGTCAACAATACAAATGGACTCAACTTGGCACCTAATAAAAATAATTTCCCTCTTCCTCTTTCTTAGACAAGTCTCTCTTCTTCTCTCTAATTATGCAAAATCCTAACCATCTCCGCTAAAAATATTCATTGATGAAGCCTGACTGCGAGAAAGATGAAGCTACTAACAGAGAAGTATAAATGGAAGAGAGTAACACATGTAAGTGGTTGAAAATGAATAAATGAAAGAGAAGAACAAATAGAAAAGAAAAAACTGTTCTCTGCAAAAATAAAAGAGGACTTGAAGTAATTAGAATTCATTAATGAAGGGAAGAAGATAAATCAGTGTTAAAAGAAATTATCCGCATTTGGGGGAAATAAAGAAGAAAGAAATTATATATCACGAGTTGGGCGAAAAAAAGAAGATGAAGAAATCATCGGGAATTGGATAGAAGGAAAAAGATGAAGATTATTTTTAAAAGAAATTATGAGGAGCCAAATAGTCTATTCTACATGTTACTTAACGAATAAAACATCTCTTAACGTGTCATGTGTATCCTTCGTTAATCCAATATTAAAGAGAAACTCACGAAGTGACTAAATTGTCAAATGTTCATAAAAATAAAGAACCGAAATTAATATTTTTTTTCACAAAGATCTCATGATTCTTAATGTGTTTTATCAGAGACCGAATAGAATACATCTTTTAAAATATATATTAAAATATAAAATATACTTAAAAAATAATATATCTATTTACATATAAATAGATGCTAAGTTATCTATATATATAAAGAAAAATAGAACGCAACATGTTAAGCTTAGTGTTACAATCTAAAGATAGGAAAAGAAAATGCAAAGAATACGATACACACTAAGTATAGTTTTTTTTTTTTTTTTTGGGACAGGCACTACATATAGTAAAGGAGTTAATGTAGCAAAAATTACTAATAGGCAGGGAGCTCACGAGGTGAAGAGGGCAGTAACAGGCAATAGGGTAGGTAGGGTCAACTCGAATTCAATAGGGAACGTATCCTCTCCAATGCTAAAAACAATTGAAAATATTCGATGTTGAATCTCAGTGCTTAATTTAAATCAACGGTGATAATTATAATAATGTATTACGATAATAATTATTTCTCTCACATATTTTTTATTCTTTCTACTTCGTGCACTTATTTTACTATGAGTTTCATTACTTTCATTCATTTTTTGTTCTTATTTATTTTTTTTTTACTCTTGATGTACTCTAATATAATAAATGTTTATTGTAGATAAAAAAATATAACATTCTTTTATTGTAGATTTTTTAACTCAATTTCATGAAATATAACATTACTTTTATTCAATAGATGGCAAAATTTTGAATTGAAATATCTTAAATATTTATCTTGCCAGAGTAATGGTATGTGCGCACTACATACTTTATCGAGTCTTCAAAGTATGTCCACACTTAGAGGTTTCGAGCTAGATCGGTGAAAGAGAATCACCGGGAAAATATGATGTTTTTTTATTCCATGAAGCAATTAGAATTAAATGGAATAAATAATTATATAAATATACAATTGTATTATAAAAACATATATATAGTACGCTAAACATAATAAAAAAATAGACACTAAAATTAATTATCCCACCATAATTTATCAAGAATTGCTATGCTTCTTCTATCGTATTAAATGTTTTTTCTAAACTGAGTTACCAATCAAATTCTCCATGTCATGCGCACTTGAAATAATAGTAGAATTATTGGATAGAAAAATAAATTAAAAAAATTATAGAGTACATCAAGAGTACATAAAAATAAATAAGAAAAAAATGAATAAAAACAACTAACCTCAACATTGAAGAAAATGACTTACCATCAGACTGTGTGTGTAATATACTTTCATTAGTATCACATGACATCATTAAAAAAAATATTACTTAAAGATATGAAAAATTGTAAATTTCTCAATCACAAAGAAGGGAAGTGGAACAATTTCGGAATGAATTAAATATGTGAGAGAAATAAAGTGAAATAAGCGCGTGAATAAGATAGTAGAAGACGGAAAGATACGTGAGAGAAATAATTATTATCTTAATACGTAAATATAATTATCACTGTTGATTTAAATTAAGGGTTGAGATTGGGCACTAGATGCTATGAATTGTTTTTAACACCGGAAAAGATCAGATCGAATATAACAGTTTAAAATTTTATTAAAATTTAATCATATTCATATCATGTTCAGATCTAAAATCCATTAATCATAACTCTATTCGTTTTAAAAAATAATCAGTTTTCATATAAAAGTCAAATAATCAATTTTTAATCATTTAATTTAAAAAAATCAGTTTTTAACTGGTTATTTAAAAAAAATCAATTTTTATACAAAACTCAAATATCTTTTAAAACCAATTATTTAAATTTGTATAAAATTGATTTTTATTATTTCACTTAACCACTTTTATAAATTAATTATAATTTATAACCACTTTAAATAACTGAGTATTTAAAATTTAATTAAAATTTTTAAATGTTTAATTGTTAAATTGTTTTTTTACACCCCTAATATTACCATCCAAAGTTAAAGATATAATGTGATGAATAAAAAGAAGCTGGTCTTGTAAATATTATCTTAGAAACTTTCTGCTGTGCATCAAGGCCACGATTAAATTGAACATGCCAAGTCACTAATCATATGATATAGACAAGCCGCATCACCACAGCGTCAGTACCATACATTTTGACTGAGTCCTACACTCACTTATTTAGAAAGAAAAACAATAACGGAAATTCAAACACAATTTGATTTCAGAACATGGATCTAACAGCAACAGCTCTTTTCATTGATGAAGGAAGCGATCTTTTGCAAGATCTCACGAGAATTCTCATCATATGGCTTATAAATAGGATCAGTATGTTCCAAATCCCGATTCTCAACGAGCTCAACATCTCCATTCCAACCACTCTTCTTCAGCGCCGTAACGTAGTTCCTTCCGGCCACCAGCAAAGGATCCTTCCCTGCCACAAACACCAAAACCCTCTTACAGCCAAGATTCTTTAAATCCTCCTCCGTCGGCTTCAGTCTTGAATCCTCCGGCCCCTTCTTCTCCTTGCACATGTACAGCCACTGCTCGTCCTCACCTATACCACCGAAGAAAGGGTGCACCAGAATCGCACCTTCCACACTCGCACCCGCCTGTAAGTTTGTTTTTCCGGCAAGGCTAGCCACCCAGTGCGCGAGGTTACCGCCGGCGCTGTTTCCGGCAACGAAAATACGCTGCAGGTCGGCATGGTTGTTTAGCCAGTCCTCCGGCCCGTTCCCGCCAGCGTGCGACTCGACCCACTGGAGTGACTTCCAGGCGTCTTCGTAGCATGCTGGCGGTGGTCGGGCCGGGAACTTAGAGTACTCTACGGAGACTGCGAGGACCTTTGCTTCGTTGGCAATGGCGGCGACATAGTTTGTGTATTCCTCGGTGAAGGCGGAACTGGCGCAGAAGCCGCTGCCATGGAAGAAGAGGAAGACGGGGAGTTTGTTGTTGGGGTTGGGAATATTCGGGAGGAATATCCGAGCTTGGAGGGGTGCACATGGGTCGGTAGAAATGTCAACGTCTTTGATGTCGGAGGGAGTATAGAGTTTTGGTGGTGGATGGAGTAATTCCACGGCGCCGTCTTTGTAGACGCGGAAGTAGGAGAACTCGTGTGACACCTCTCTTTCTTGCTTGGTAGTTTGGATTCTCTTTGTTGTGATTATTTTCTTGCTTGATACGGTAGTGCTTACTGAGAAAGAGTGTTTTTTGTTGTAAGTGGAGTAAGGGGCTAGAGGTGCTGAGGCCGGTGGCAGGATCGGGGTCCTCAGACTTCTGGTTAGGAGGGAGGAGCTCCACCGTGCCGTGGTGGTTGTTAGAGAGTGAGTGTGAATAATGGAGTTGTAGGTGAATGAAGGTGTTGAGGGAGGTGGGAGGGTTTGGGTCCTGAGACGGGTGAAAGAATGTTTGTTTAGGATGAAGGAGCTCAAACGTGCCGTCGCCATTGTAGTGTGTGTGAGTATGTGTTTTTGTTTTTTTTCTTTTTTTCTTTTTTTGATGAGAGTTATGAGTGTGGTGAGGGTTTAGGCGGACAATGGGTTCCATTATATAATCAAGGTGGATTCACTCACGAAGAAAGAAAAGGTGCAGAAAATACATAGAAAGTGCAAATCAATGTATTTTATAGATCTCACTTTTTTATTTTTATTTACAGCATTATTTTTTTTTAAGAACAATGCTAGGAAACTAATTTTAGAAATTTCATGGAAGTCAATAATTAAGTTATTATTTAAAATTTATATAAATTATTATTCGTAACTCATATATTAATGATTAAATCATCATTCAAAATTTATATAAGTTATCATCAGTAACTTATATATAATATAATACATTAGTTTCCTAATTTTTTCTTTCTTTAAATGTCTTTTACACTAAAATATATATTCTAATAATAAGCATGTAAGGTCTCACCTATAATCAATGCTTCAATACTTTCACCATTAAAAAAATTATTTTAAAGAAGACCTTTACTTAAAAATTATTTTAAAGACGACCTTTTAAAAATTATTTTAAAAAGCACAACTACCAAGGTCAACTTTTTTTTTTCTTTATGGTACATTTAAATTTTTAAAAAAATTATTAGAAAGCTAATATACTGATATGATATGTTATTTGAGTGAATAGTTATTATTTATTATCGAGTATTTATGACAAAATTATCTTTAAATATGTGGCATTAGCTTATTATTAGAGAATAATTTTTTTTTTCATTTGCTTCTAGAACTTTTAATAGCAACTTTTAAATTAATCTGAATTTAAAACAACTTAAAAAGTTCAAAATCTTGATGAAATTTGATCGATATAACATCATTTATGGTTTTTTGGAATACAAGTATATAAATGTAGATGGTTTTGTTTCGATAATTTTACAACTGTCTCAAATATTCAATTTGGTGTAAAAGATTGTCTCAAGAGCTACTATGACTGCAAAGTTATTTTAAAGATTAAAGTAATACAATTAAATTCTTAGGTAAAGAGAGATTGAAATTGAGAGATTGAGATTAGGAAATTTAAATTGAAATTAAGACTATAATTAAATTCTATTTGTAGAGTTATATGGAGACTAAAACAAATAAAATAATCAAAATATCCTTCATAATTAAAAAATCAAAATTCCTAATCCCACCACCACCATTGACATGGCCACTGAAACCTCCATCGCCACAAACATTACCTCCACTAGTTCTCATTTTTAATCAATGCAAACTTAGATCCACAGCTACATACATGAATCATGACTCAAAAAGAAACCAAAACAAAAAAAATAGAGTTGCTGACACGGTGAAATGGGGAAAGGTGGGAGCGGGGGCGCTACAATGGGAGTGACGACGCCCGACGAGGGGCGACTCTGATGGTGCGCGATGTGGGCCAACGAGGCTTCAACGGCGCTGCAACGATGCGTGAGCAAGGGTGACAGGCCACTGGAAAGGCACTATGAGAAGGGGCTGACGGCACTCCGAGCAGGGGCGATGGGGTCGGTCTTGGGGAGGCGCCGCAGCTAGCATTGTGTGTAGGGTGATGAAGACGAAGGCAGGGAGAGTAATGAAGATGGAGTCAGTGATGAATCCTAATTTGATTATTGGAATGAGGGATAAAGTTAGAATTTTAAAAGTGAAATGAGGATATTAAAGGAAATAAATGTTATTAAAGTTTCAATCTCATTTCTCAGCTTTCAGTCTTTATTATCCAGAGATATTAAAAGAATAACTACAAATACAATACTAATTAAATCATAGTCATGTATTAATTCTAATCCGCTTACCAAATGCTACTTGAGGGTCATCTCTTAAAAGAATTGATTCTTTCTATTTTTTCTCTTAATTATTTATCAAATATAATAATTTATTATTTAACTTCTTCTTTCACATATTTTCTGTGTCGACTAAGGGAATTGTATATGAGCTTCCTCCACTAAACCTCACATCTTAGATTGAATTGATTGAGGGTAATTTAAAATGGTCATACAAAATTATAAAGGGTAATGCTAGGGGATTAACGTTAAGGACTAATAGGCAATAAGGAGCCTATAAATATAATTAGGAAAATAGTGGGTTGTAAAAGAAGAGAGAAAAGAAAAAAAAATAATATTGACTCCCTATTGTTTACCTAATATTGGCTCCCAAAACTTTTTCTTATAGAATAGAGTAATATATGCGGAGTTTAATCTATTTTTAGTGTGTGTTTTATATGTATTTAAATATGTTTTATACAATACTAATTTTAGTATCCGAATAGAATTATATTATTAATAAATAGTGACAAACCGACAATAATTTTAAATTTGCTAGGAATCAAAGGTAGAACACAGACACAGGAACCCGAACCCCGCTGCGGTTTTCTTGGATCACATTATGGAAATATTATAGGAAGACTTTCAAGTCTCTCACTGAACTTTCCTATGTTTACATCTCCACTGTCCGGTTAAACTATAATTTAGTAATAAAAAACTATGTAAAATTAAAGATCATGTTAGGGTTGATCACCAATATAAACTTATTATGGCCAGATGTGCAGATGTTTGTTTATCATGCATGCATGTCAGTATTATAAGGAATCCTAGTTGAATTACTTGATAATTATTCTTTTAACACTTAAATAAATTAATTAATTAATTTTATATTATTTTTTCATATAATTTTTTTCTTTTGGATGAATAGCAGTTTATTAAGAAAATAAACCTAGACCGAGGAAGAAAACATGATCCGATCAACAAAAGAAATTTACAAGAAATAAAAAATAGAAGACAATAAAAAATCAATTAAAAATAACTATTTTTTTGTTTTGTATTCTTTAATTAGATAATAAGTTTATAAGTTTCTTTAGCAGTAATAAATAGATCATTATAAAGTCACAAAAAAAAATAGAACATTATAAATGGTCAACAAAAAAATAGATCATTATAAATGTTATATATATTAAATTACGGAGGTTAAATTAAATAAAATAATCATATATTACTGTCTCTTTAATATTTGTAAGAAATTAATACCCGAAAAAGGCTAAATAGGAGACGGGTTCAAGGGATATTATATCACGACAGACTGAGGTTTAAAAAAAATAAATTAATAAAAATCAAATAATGTTTTATAAAAGAAACAACATCAAAAAATGGCTTAAACAGATTTTAGATCTCTCTAAGTTTTTTTTTTTTTATTATGGTTCTTATAACATATTTTCGAATAAAATTTAAAAATTATTTATGTTGGTTATCATAATTCATTTTCTTTGTTAATTACTTGTTGACTTGGAGGTTATAATGCTAAGTGGCACGATGACACTTAAATGAATAAACTAATGGTTAGAATTAAAAGTCTGAAATAGATAATTTATAAATAAATTAAGGAAAAGCACAGGAAATTTCATTTTGAGAGCCAATGGAAGCCAATAAAAAATTATGAATGATAACTTTTGTATTATATGGATGATAACTTTTTTAATTTTGAATGCTCACTTATTCATTGATTTTCTAATTAGCTCCTTAATATTGGTTCCGTAGCATTACTCATAAATTTATGGTTTTTTTAAAGGTGAATTCTAATGGACCCTCTCTAAATGAGATGATAAATTACTCATTCTCATTTGATTTCTTTTTCTCTATATTGGACATCCTCTAAAACACCACCGCTTTGTACTCCAAAGACCATCCTCGACTCAATTCTCTATCTCAACCAATTAGAAATTAATTATTTTAAATGGGAATTTGTATAATTTTTTTAAAAAAAATGATTGGGAGGCCTAAAACTTAAGCCTAATTCTATTTAGAGTAACTTTTATATTTTTTACATTTTTAATATTTTTGAAAATAATATTTATTATTGAATTCTTTACCCTTTTAGGTATTAGGCCTATAATTAGGCTTAAGTTTTAGGTTTCTCTATCACAACTCTTCTTAAAAATGTAAAAGTACAACATTGTCATGTTCGCAAGCACCAACTCATTCTCTAATCATCACCACGACTCCATTTTCTTTGACTTTTGGTCTCTTTTTTTGGAGAGAATAAAGTTGTGTTCGTAATTGAAAGACGCAATGATGATGTTTTAGAGGGCGTACAACAAAGAAAAAGAGAAATTAAGTAAGAAATGGTAATTTACCATCTCTAAATAAGAAGGTTAATTAGTATTCGCTTATTTTTAATAAGTTAACTAAAAGTATAAATTAATTGTTATACTTAATAAACTCACATATATCATCAAGTACAAATATAACAAAATTTTAGCATAAAAAATATTAAATTTAACGCAAAAGATTTGAATTATAATTAAAAAAACAAAAATTATTTTATTGGGATGAATATATAAATGCCTGGTGTAAAAATATTTTGGCTAGAATTTTTGTAATTAAAGGAAATTAAACATGCATGCATGCACGCACGACAATTGCGAGTCGTCCCAGACCACCATGAATTTTGACTGACGAGAGCTACACTCACTTATTAAATTTAATACATTGACAACAACATTTTAATGTTTAAAACAACACAGAAATCCATTGATGAAATTAGAAAAGCTAACAGCAGCAAGTGTTTTCGTTGATGAATATCAAGTCCCATATTGTCCAAAGTATAAAGTCTGATAATCCTTATAAGTGTGAGACAATTCTTACCTTTTGAGTTAGTTTTTGAGATAAGTTAGGTCCACTTAATTTCTTTACATGGTATCTAGAGCTGGTTAATCACTTTCTTTGATTTCTTTTTTCGTTCTTTCTTTTCTTCCTTTCTAAAGAAAGAAACAAACCCTTTCTCTCTCCAACTTTACCAAACTTGCTTTCTTCAATCTCTAACCTTCTTCCCTTCGGCAACAATGGCGTTCTTCCTCACCACCAACAACAACAACTCCATCAAACCAGGCCTTGTTCCACTGGCGGATAAGATGGACGAGAAGAACTTCAGCACCTAGAAGTATCAGGCATGGCTCACGATTCAAACACTGGAGCTCGAGAAACATCTTGATCCGTCACAAGCACCACCGCCGACGATCACTGTCACCGTTGAAGATTCAACCGATTCAGCACAACAATCAGGTGCCACTGAAGGAAATGTTGCGATTCCTCAACCAAAACCAAAATCAACAATAGTTGTTCAAGAATCAACTGAGTATCGACAATGGCGACAAAATGATCTTGCTCTTCAAACGTGGCTTGCTGGATCTATCACAAAGACCTATTAGAATAAAATCTTGCACCGTAAGTCTTTCTATGAGGCATGGAGTGTTATTCAACAAATTGTTTCTGCTAGCTCAAAAACTTGAATTCAGAGTTTAAAATCTTAGCTTAGAGGAATCAAGAAAACAGGAAGTGTAGATGAATATCTGAAGAAAATAAGGAACATTTCTGAGTCCTTAGCTGCTCTTGACTACCAACTGCAAGATGATGACTATGTACAGGCCATAATAGAGGGTCTTAATGAGGATTATAATGGATTCAAGGCATCTGTGATGGCAAGATTTAGGAGCTTCAGTGTGGCAGAAGCAGAGTCTTTCCTACAATCTTATGATGAGATGATCACAAGAAATGGCCAAACAACTCAATCAATTGTTGTGGCCAACCTCACCCAATCCTATTACCCACCAATCAGAGGAGGTGGCAGAAGAGGTCGTGGTGGTGGTCGATATCAACGAGGAGGAAGGAATTCTTGGCAGAACACAAGAACATACTGCCAGATTTGTGGAAGAGGAGGTCATGCAGCCTCCAATTGCTATTACAGATTTGACCAACAATACACTCAGTTCCAGGGATTTCAGAATTCTGCACAGCAAATTCCATACAATCACTGATTCTAAAGCTTGTGATTTTATACATGATAATGTTCCTACAATAGGCTTAGTTAATACAAGGCAAGAAATCAAAACTGATCATCAAACTTGTATTCATTCTGATGTTGATTTTAATAAAAGGAATACAATTTCTCTGGCTACAAACTTTTTACATGATTCTACTTATTCTTATTCTAATCAATCTGCTCAACCTTTATCTAATGTTTGTGGTAATTCTGCATCTAAGCATATGGCTTTAACAACAAAATCTGATGACACACTTACTCTATGGCATAAGAGATTAGGACATGCACACATGCAAAATGTAATGATAATCCTGAAAACTTGTGGTGTTACAGTCTTAGTCTCTTAGATAGAATTGTCCCTAATAATGTATGTGAACACTGTTTTGTAAGATACATTCTCTTCCATTTTATGATTCTAGTGCTGTTTATTCACAAAAATTGGCTCTTGTACGTGTTGATATTTGGGGACCATCTCATGTGACTTCTAGGTCTGCATACAAATATTATATTGCATTTGTAGATGCATATAGTAAATACACATGTACATATTTGCTTCAAACTAAATCTCAAGCATTAGAAGCATTTAAAACTTATAGAGCTTATATGGAAAAACAGACTGGACAACAGCTTAAGGCCTTACAATCTGACCATGGAAAAGAATTTCTATCAAATGCATTTAGTGAATACTTACAATTGCATGGCATTAAACATAGGCTATCATGTCCATATACTCATCAACAACAAGGACTGGTTGAGAGTAGACATAGAAGCCTTATAGAGATGGCACTCTCTCTTCTAGCAACAGCAAAGGTCCCAATGGAATTTTGGGAGGATGTTGTAATTTCATCAACTTACATACTGAATAGACTGCCAACAGCATCATTGGATTTCATTTCTCCATTTGAAAAATTGTTTAAGAAAAGACCTGATTACACTACTTTCAAAGTACTTGGCTGCCTTTGTTTCCCTTATCTCAGACCCTATAACAAACATAAGCTTGAATTTAGATCTGAAAAATGTTTGTTTCTAGGATATGATAGCAATCATCAAGGATACAAGTGTATGAGTAGTAATGGAAAGGTTTATTTATCAAGGAGTGTTATATTCAATGAACATGTTTTCCCTTATTCAGAATTATTTGCTACTCCTATTAACTCTTTAAATAATGATATTACTGTGAATGACTCCACTGCTGCATCCATACTTATTCCTCTGCAAACTGCATCTCCCATAGACTTAACTCATTCTGACTCATGCTGACATTAGTACAGGACATGCTGATGAAGCTGCTATTCGGCAGACAATTCCAATAGATGGAATTGAGATATGCCTACCTGCTCCTACATCAACTCCTCCCACACAAAACACTCATAGCATGATAACCAGATCAAAGGCAAAAACGGCAGGTCCTAAAGCTTTGAGTGCAACTACATTAGGTCTTACACAGGAACTTCCTAAGAATGTTAAACAAGCATTGAGCTGTCCCCACAGAAAAATAGCTATGGATGCTAAATTCCAAGCACTACAACAATGTAAGACATGGGAGTTGATCCCTGCCCCTGACACAACAACTATAATCAATAACAAATGGGTGTTTGCCATCAAAAGAGACAGCAAAGGAAAGATTCTAAGGTATAAAGCCAGATTAGTTTGTAAAGGTTTTCAGTAGACCCAAGGAATAGACTATGATGAAATCTATAGTCCTGTAATAAGACCATCCACTGTCAGAATTGTCCTCACCATTGCCTTAACTCAAGGCTGGGTGTTGAGACAATTAGACTTTAATAATGCCTTTTTGAATGGCAAATTACATGAGCATGTCTTGATGCACCAACCGGAAGGCTATGAAACTGGTAATCCAAACATAGTGTGCAAACTTAATAAAGCTCTTTATGGACTTAAACAAGCTCCAAGAGCTTGGTTCCTTACTTTGCATGATAACTTAGCAAAACTAGGCTTTCATAATTTGCAAACTGATACATGTCTTTTTGTTAGGCATTCATCTAAATCTGTAATTTACTTGCTGTCTTATGTTGATGACATTATACTTACTGGCAATAATGCTTCTGAAATTGATACTTTAATTGAGGAACTCAATCATACATTTCCACTCAAGGATCTTGGTCATCTTAACTATTTTTTGGGTTTGGA
>JASCZI010030260.1:42697-56162 GCA_036250425.1 Stylosanthes scabra
AATTTAATATCTTCTACAAATTGATAATAAACCCTTAAAATAAAAAGGGTTAATAAAATAAAATAAAAAGGGTTGTTGTTGTGCCTTTTGCCATATGCGCTTGCCCTTGCGTTTTGTTTATTCTAAGTTTCAGGTAAAACCGCAAGAGATACTATTGAGAAATAGTACTCACAAAAAAAAAGATGATGACAGCCATATATTTAATCTCTGAAATAAGAGAAGAAGAAGAGTTCAGCTTCAAGAAAAAGCTAACAAATCCAAAATAAGTGGTGCACCAAGCACCAACAGACGTCACAACGGGAGAACCTCAAAAGGATTCAAGTTGTATCATGCAACCTTTCTAATCTCAAAGAAGAGAACAAAAAGAGCCCGGAAGCCAAAACAAAGGCTTTAAACTCGAACCCAAAGGGCAACCTATAAAGTGGTCGGAACAAACATCACGGCACCACATCGGACTAATCACCCGGTGCTGAGCTGCAAACGAATAAGTTATGCAAACCGATAGTCGAAAATAAGACATCGCGGCAAGCAAACTTAATAAAAATACACAAAGTGCTCAGAATGCGCAAACAAGAAAAAAGCACAAGCTACAAAAGTACGCTAAGTGCAATAACAAAAAGGCTTAGTTAAGTGCTAAAGCGCAAAACTGAGCGCAGGCACTAAAATCGCAGCAAATAAAGCGAGCAGAAATGAAGATGCAAAAACTCATAAGCCACCAACAAAGGGCGACTAAGTTAGCAAATATTCACAAAAAAAAATGCCCAATAGGCATAATGTCAAAAATTGTCATCAACAAATAAACCACAAAGGAGACAATTAGCAATAGCCCCACAACGGGAGAACCTCAAAAGGCTTCAAGTTGGGGGCATCCCGAAAAAAAGATAAGGAACTCAAAGTCATGATCAAAGTGGGGAAAACTCATGGAAGTTGAAGCTCTCATCCAAAGCAAAGAGCACAAACTCCATGCACACAAGCCTGAAGGAAAGAAGATAAGTAAAATGCTTTTGAATCAAAGAAAGTATCAAGAAACACCTCGGAACTTAAAATCACCGTGTTCAAAAGAAATGAACATCAACAAGCAACTAAAGAACAAATCACCCTCTCCGAGTTGGTGCATGGAAGATCCTCGCGAGAAAGAACGTGATATCAACATAAAACCACGACATCCGGGAAAGAGAACGAGATACTCGCATAAAGCATCCCGCGAAGAGTGATTAAAGATGCAAATAGTCGATTTTCATCCTCTGTTGCAAAACATGTTGATAAGAATGAGAAACAAGTTGTCAAGCATACTATCATCTAGTTCTCTCTCTTGCAAGTATAACACACTCCTTCTAAAAAATGATCTTATCCCAAAAAAGGAGCACCTGTTGTTACAACTTCGAAAAGTTTGATGTACTAAAGAAAAGCATTCCCAATGCTTAGCAAAAGCCTTTGCCAACTACAAATTGAAAGTGTACCCCCAAGTACACCAAATTTCATTTAACACTGTGGGCCACTGGCTAACAGAAAAAGTGTGCTCGAAGCACCTACATGCAAAACTTTACCTCCAAGGAGACTACAGAAGATTTGCATGAGTTGGGGGAAAATCTCCGAGGATACCTAGACAGTTTCAAAAATCGAGTGCACACAGATCGAAAGCTTACAATCATAAGCAATACTTGGCTCTTTGATAAAAGACCTAAGAGAAGACACGCCACTCTCAAAGAGTCTTAACAAAAAGACCCCCAAAGCCTATGAAAAAGATCCAAGAATGCTCCCATGACTATATGCAACAAGAAAAGGGTAAAGGTGCGGAAAAATCCAACCGGACTAAGAAAAAATCACCCTGAGGAACAAGCTCATGGGACAACCAGAACAGAAGTGAATAGAGGTCAAGCCGACCTTACTACTTAACATTCGATGTTTCTCTAACTCAGTTATTGCATGAAGTCGTTCAAATGAAAAGAATACTCGCTCCCAGGGTCACAAAAAATAGAAAACACTTCAACAAAAGTGCTATTACAAGTACAACAGAGTCTCGGGGCATGACACCCAAAGACTGCAGAGACTTTTTAGAAGCTCGTCAAACAAATCCTGAAATAAAAAAGTCCATGAATAAGTGGACAGGCAAAAGCAAAGAGATGAAGATCGAATATAAGACTAAGACAAAGAATAGACAGGCCAGAGAAAGACGACCCTAAAGGGCACCGTGTGCATCAGGAAATTGCAATAATCTCAGGGGGAATCCCGGAAGAAAGAAACCCCCATCTAAAAAGCGACTAAAAGAAGCCGGAGCTCGTGCCTGGCTGTCAAAGTAAATGTCGAAAGCCCTAGTCAGGAAACAACCCCCTATGGTAACCACCGACAATAGAAACCAATCGCTAATGATTTCCGTGGTCACGATCGACACTATGATTCGAAGAGTGTTCGTAGACCAAGGAATCTCAGCCAATATTCTATTTCGGAGATGCATTGACGCACCTGGGCTCACTAAGAAAGACCTAAAGGCTCATTCCGACGACTTAGTTAGATGTTCCGGAAAGAGATTAACCCAAATAGGTTCGTCACTTTGTGGTTCACCATCAGGAATCATCCGGATACAAAGAAAATAAAAGTTAGAAAGCTAGTGGCAAGTCACAACTCTGCATACAATAAAATACTAGGAAAGCCCACCATTTATGAGGTCGGAGCCATCATGACTGCATCCATCCAAACTAGGAAATTCATCACTGATGATGACGAGGTTGAAGTCCTTAGTGAAGCTAAATCAGAAGCAAAAAAGTGTCATATCGCCACAAAACACTATTCCAAAGATTAGCTACCAAAGCCGGAAATAGCGGGCAGAGTCCATCTCGCTGACTTAGAACCACCCGGTAGAAAGATACCGAAAAAAACACAGCCAGCGAGAGAGCTGAAAAAGTTCAAATCAGGCCAGAAGACGTACAAGCTACAATGAAAGCGAGAGATAGAAAAATAAAAGAAGAAATGAACCCCAAGAGAACCTATTAAATAAGCTTCTCAAGGTTAGGGGGCAAATAAGTGCCATATTTACTATGACACGGAAGCAAAAGGAAAATGGAAAGACTTCCTTAGAAACAACTGGATTAAAGCAACGATACGTAGCACTTCACCCCTGGGATCAAAATGCATTAACTTCCGAAAAAAGATGCGTCCAAATACCTAGAAAAAAGGCTATCTGCGTCTACATAGAAGGAAAAAAAAAAGGCACCTTCCGAGAAAGGGTCAATAAAGCCGCTCGGAAGGAAAGCCATGAACGCTTTCTAGAAAAAGCACACTCCAAGAAGGTATTATCAAAACTTTCCGGAAAAAAAGGAACTAACACCTTCTTAAAAGAAGCGTTAAAATACCTTCCGGAAGATCATAAAGAGAAACAATCAAAGTACTTGGAATGTTTAAATAAAAGGCAAATAACTACTCGAAAATCGAATAAGCACATTTATTTTCCGAGTGGGGGCAATGTTACGGACCGGCTCAATAAGGCCTAATCTGTTAGTCAATGATGAACTTACTTGGCCCATAGAGTCAATGATCAAATTAAAAGAGGAAAGATTCGATAAGATTATGAAGAGATCCTATTCGAATCTTTACCACCCGCTACTATATAAGCAGGGGGCAACACTCCCTCAAGGTACGCGTTCTCTAAACCCTTCCCCCCATATTTGACCTAGAGCTCCATAATCCTAATTTTGAACCTCTAGGGCTATTCTTCACATACATTAATCTCCTTTCTCGGCAATAGCTCTCGGACTCTTCCGGGTGCTTCGCCCCTCGGAAGGCACATTCTCTCTATCTTTTACTCTTTGTCTAGTCCTTCACACTCGAAAGTTCTTTGGACGATCGTTAGGTATTCCCGTACTTAACACTTTGTATCTTGCTTAATTTAAAAATAAAATAAAGTATCCTGATATGAACGTGTGAATTTATTTGTTTGCATTGTCAAACAACCATGTGGTAGAAAAAAAAAAACATGTGGCGAATATATTTTAAAGATAATAATCGTTCATTGTACTTTCGCTGTGAAAATTTATTGGATACTTAATTTTTAGGAAGACAATTATTAATTAACTTTAGAGTTTAGAAAATATATAAGTAACATTATGTCATGAGGGAAAAAAATATTTTTATATTAATCACATAAATAGTCTTATAAAAAATTGATATAATGTGTATTTATGTATATTTATATTTTTCAATAAAGTAAACTACTACTGTTAGAATACACAAACATTTCGCCATAAAATAAAGAGGTGGTGGAAAAAGCGACGAGGAGAAGAAAGAAGAATACGATATTTTGGAAATGGAATGTGAATTCCTAAAAAATCAGAAAAACTTTCTCTTTAATTTTTTAGGGATTCAATCCAATAGCAACTTGTATATTTTTTATTTTGTTGGGCTTCAATGGCAACCACTTTTTAATTTTTGCTGTAAAATAATTACTTTTAACATAAAATTGCTGCTAAAAGAATTTCTGCTAAATCCATATATTCTTGTAGTGGTAAGGTTTGAGAGCAATATAATAATTTTTAAAAAAAAGAATATAATAAAATTATTTTATAAATACTAAATAGAATTACTATATATTAATTGACTAGTAATTAATGTTTGATTTTTAATACTTATATAGCACTAGCTCTGTTTTAAAACTATATAAATTAAACTATAAAAATTTCATTACCAAAAATTATATGGTAATTGCTATATAAAGATTAGCTTAAGTGTTTTTCGACTTACATTAATTAAAAGTCATTAGATCAAATTAAATTAAAGGTGGAGATTTTATTTTTCAAAAAGACATTAATGATATTTAGTTTGATATAATTTAATGACTATAAATAGATATAAGTAAAAAAAAATTAAAAATATTTGCTTGTTATATGTTTGTCAAAAATAATATATTATGATAGTCATGTAATATTATTTATATTATAAATATTAAAAATTAAAAAATAATAATTTGATAATTTTTTTTTGGAAATAATATTTTTATTTTAAAAACTGAACTTTGGACATGAAAAATTGAACCTTTGGATTTGGGAATCCTATTGCTATGTCTTAAAAAAATGAGAATCCATTTATAATTGATTCCTAGATTAAAATTCAATTTAGCCCCTGAAATTTCAATCGCAAGTCAAATTGGCCCATGAAATTTAAAGTTACTTAAATTTCATCCCAAAATTTTGAATCGTAACTCACATTGGCCCCTGACTCAATCTCCGTTAACGGCCGCTGACATATAACATTTTCTGACACATGGCAGAAGTGACAAATTTATTAAATCACTCATTTTGGCCTATCTTTCTCCATTACCATATGCCCCTCTCCTTCAATATGCTTCTGTTGCTCCATAACCATAAGTAATCAGTTCATGCAAAAGTTCAATGCCTCTCTTGCAACTACTTACTTTTTCCACCATCATCACCCCTGTCCAACCCCTTCTTCTCCCATTATTTTATCTTCTTCTTGACAAATCTCTTTTATACTCACATCAGCATGAAAGGCAAACCTCTCTCACCATTCCCACATAGCAACAACCCACACAGCAACAACATTAGCATGAAAGAACATTACAAAGCCCATTATTAAATTATTTTTGTTCTCACACACAATAATAACAAGTTCTCTGCTCCCACATCTCTCAATACTCTCGGTAACCACCAAAAGAAAAGAAAAAAAAATTACCCCAGAAAAAAAAGAAAAGAGAAAATAGAAATGGAAATAAGAACAAAAGAAATAGCAAAATTAAAATGAATTCAATTTCCAGTAGCTCTTTATCCTAATCCTCTTCTTACCAACTATAGAACGAGTCGATCCAGCGTTTCCAACAAGTTCAAGAAGTATTGAGGAAGAAGAAGAGGGAGAAGGTGAAAGGGGTGTCCGTGTCTTGTTTTTTGATGTGTTTAAGTTATTTAGGGCGAAGCAAAAGGGAGGTTAGTGAAAACAAGTGATACCGTGTCGTTTGGGCTTCTTTGTGTGTATCATGTTGTCAAAAAAACATTACAAAACGTTACACGTAAGCAGCAGTTAATGGAGATTGAGTCAGGACCAATATGAGTCACGATTTAAAATTTTAGGATGAAATTTGAGTAATTTCAAATTTGAGTAACTTCAAATTTTAAGAGCTAATTTGACTTATGATTGAAATTTCGGGACCAAATTGAGTTTTAACAACGAAAACAAAAATATGATTCCTAGATACTTGGTGATTTAGGATTGGCTTGAAATGTTTGGTTTGGTTTGAAATTTTTGGTTTGGTAGATGGGGCCCGTTTGGAGTTGTTTTCACTTTTCATGGAATACTTGCTAGAAAAAGTGCCAAAATTACAAGTGGAAGTGGTGATGTATTTTTTTTCCCCTGAGTTTGGGGGACTAGTGGACTATCCAATACCTACAAGTGGAGGAGTGGTGCCATGGTGAAAGAATATACAAAGACATAGAATATTAAAATCTGCTAAATTGAAATATAAAATATATGTTGAAATATAAAATATATATAATTTAATTTACTTTTAATATATATTTTATATTTTAATATATATTATATATTAATAATTAATTTTAGTGATTAATTTTAATATATAAATAAAAATATTTAATAAGGATATATTGAAAATGAGTTAATTAATATATGACATTTTTGTGGGCAAATTATGTTGCATAATACATTTAACAACAATGCTAGATAATTAATAAAAAATAATTAATATCAGCCAATAATTTATATTGAATGTTCTATTTTTTTAGGTTTTGGATGTTTTGTTTATAGATTTCGGATGTTCTATTTCTTTTGTTGATTGTCGGTTGCTTTAGGTTTGAGATGTTCTATTTCTTTTATTGTGATATTTTATAAATAATAGTTACGAATGTTTTATTTTTTGTTGGTTAATTTATTGGTTAAAAAAATATTGATTACATATACTTTCCCTACATTTAATTTTTAATATTGAGAATGATTTCTGTTAAAATCCAACATCTCACTAATTTTTTTTCTCATTTGTTTGCATAAAGATTAAGGAACACTTCTTTGCAATGAATATAGGTTAATGTTTAAATTAGTTCCTAAAAGAAATAGACGATAGTCATATTCATATTTCAAAGATTTTATTAATCAAATTTATCTCTAAAAGATTTAAAAATTAATCATATTCGTTCTTGTGTCACTCCATTAATAATTTTTTGTTAACAATTACTATATGAAATATTAATAACCCTTTAAAAACGATGTTCGACTTGATTATAAGAGTTGTTTGGAAAAAAAATATGACCTTTTATATGAATAATGAGAATAATTATTTAATTTTTATGTTTATGGTTATAATTTGAAACAAAGTTATTTTTGTCCAAACAAATTTTATGAATTAACACAATATCTTTTTTAGAGTATTGATATATCACTTCACATTGTTAAAAAAAATATTAATGAAGTGACTAAATGACGAATATGATTACTTTTTAAATCTTTTAAATAAATATTTGATTGGTAAAATTTTTGAGGGACGAATATGAATATCGATTTATCTTTGGTGAACTAATTTTTTTTGTGTTTATTGGTGAACTAATTTGACTATTATTCCAGCATTTTGCAGTAATAATAATTAAAAAAAAAAAAACCAATCATGTTTAGTCCTTTTCAGTGAGTACTGACTGCTGATCCGTCTCCTACTCCTATTGGCATTCACTTAGAGGAAAAAAGGAAAACAAAGATATGCATCAAAAGTCATTTATGTAGTAACACCATACCAAGAATTTAAATCATCAAGTGTGTACATGGCATATGAAAAACAGTAACAACATACCAAGAATTTATGGTTGTTGATGAATGAAAGAAGCAAACTTTTTCAAAACCTCACGAGAAGTCTCATGATCTGGGTCACGAACATTTTGACCATGATGAAAATCCCAATGAACAACAAGCTCAACACTCCCACCCCAACCACTCTTCTTCAGCGCCTCAACGTAGTTCTCTCCGGCACGCCGCAACGGATCCTTCTCCGCCACACACACCAACACCCTCTCACACGCAAGCCTCCTTAAATCCTCCTCCGCCGGCTTCAGCCTCGGATCTTCCGGCCCTTTATTATCCTTACACATGTACAGCCACTGCTCATCGTCCCCTATTCCACCAAAGAAAGGATGGACCAGAATCTCACCTACTATCTTCACTCCCGCCGGAGATCCACTTTTTCCGACTTCGCTAACCACCGTGTGGGTGATGTTTCCGCCGGCGCTGCTTCCAGCGACGAAAAGTCGCTGGAGGTCGCCGTGCTCGTTCAGCCATGGATCCGGCCCAGTCCCGTCCGCGTGCGACGCGATCCACCGGAAGGAGGTCCAGGCGTCTTCGTAGCACGCGGGCGGTGGTCGAGCCGGGAACTTGGCGTACTCGACAGAGACAGCAAGAACTTTGGCTTCGTTGGCGACGGCGGCGACGTGGTTGCTGTATTCCGGACAGAAGGCGGACCTGGCGCAGAAGCCGCTGCCATGAAAGAAGAGAAAGACTGGGAGCTTCTTCTTTTTGTCGGTGTCGTCGGTTATTTTGGGGAGGAAGAGTCGAGCGGAGACGGGAGGGTCGGAAGAAATGACGGTGTCTTTGATGCGGAGGCCGGTGACGGGGTCGTCGGAGGGAGGAGGAAGGAATGTCGGTGGAGGACGGAGGATCTCAATGGTGCCGTCTTTGTAGACACGGAAGAAGGGGAATTCGTGTGTTAACTCCTTGTTTTGTTGTAGGGTGGTCATCATTTTTGTGTATTGAGTGAGAGAAGAGAAGATGAGTGGTTGTTTGAGTTTGTTACGGATAAAGAGAGTGGGTGGAGGAAGTGGAAGACTATGCTTATAACGAACAAAAGTTTCCGGTGGATAATGCTTGCCAAAGCGGAGGGCAATGCCTTTTGCGCGAAGCATCTTCTTCAACAACCAACAAGAAAAAAATCGTGCGTGCACTTCATTTTTCTTCTCAAAGCTGAGGTTGGTTTTACTTGTGGCCACTTTTATTATTAGATATTTTATTTTATTTTATTTGTTAATAATTTAATATCTCCTATTGGTTGAATATCACTGGTTAGTATGTTTTGTTGTAAAGTAGAATTTAATTCCAGACGACCAGACCATGCAGCAAAGGGAAATGTTTGGTAAATAATAAAAGAACAGCCAAAACAGTTCAATTTTTCTTATTTGCAGTTTGATAATATATAACATCCTAAATTAATAGAATATCTCATGATAGTTTATTTAAATTTAAAATATCTTAATAATTTAATTAATTAAATTTAAAATATATGAACAATAATAAATAAATAACTTTAAATGTTACAAATATATAATTATATAATTAAACATGATATTTTTATGTTATTATTATACGAATATTAAGTCCTTTAGAAAAAAAATATTTTTTAATCATATATTCTATTAATTTAGGATGTTATATATTATCATGTTTAATTTAATATTCAGAAGGAACAATGTAAAAGATTCTTATTTGAAAATAACACTTCTTTGTTTGCATTAATAAGAGTTAACAATTATATTTTGGTGGAGTAATGTTAGGAAACCAACGTTACGGAATTAATAAAGAGCCAATAAATATAATTAGAGAAATAGTGAGTGATAAAAGAGGAGAGAGAAAAGAAGGAACAATGATCCCTCTTATCTCCCTAATATTAGCTTCAAAACTTTTTCATTTCGGTGCCCTTTTATTATTTTATGTCTCAAGTGGTCCCTCAATGTCACTAATTTAAACAAAATTAACTTTCTTAAAGCTTCCTTCCACTAGCTTCTTTGGTAAACAAATTAAAAGAGGGAAGATTTAATTTGATTTGTTGAAAGCATGTTGCTTAATTTGATTTAACATTAAACTAAACAATGTTTACACTTTTTCTTCCCATTAAGTTGAACAATAATTGAACCAATAAATCCGCTGTGTAGGGCTGAAAGTGAGCCCACGAAAATTATACTTGGCTCAACTTTCAACTCATTAATAATTCAACCTATTTCTTAAATTTAAGTTTAATTTACCAAAAGTTTAAAAGTTAGTGGTTAAATAATCAATAAAAAATTAGTCATTATCAATAAAAATATTAAAAAAAATCAATTCATTTGTAATTATTTATTTTATGCTTATTTTTAGTTTAATTAATATTGACTAACTAATTATTGATTATAAATATTTTTTATATAGAAAATATTATCATTGTATAATAATTGATTAATAGTTTTTAATTTAAATATTATGTGTATTACTAATTTAATAAATAAATAAATATTTATGAATATTTTTGAGTTGGCTCACGAGCTAATGAGTTAAGTTTATTAAAGTTTAAACTCAACTCATTTAATTTTCGAACTCA
This sequence comes from Stylosanthes scabra, assembly GCA_036250425.1. Taxonomy (NCBI): domain Eukaryota; kingdom Viridiplantae; phylum Streptophyta; class Magnoliopsida; order Fabales; family Fabaceae; genus Stylosanthes; species Stylosanthes scabra. The sequence continues at coordinate 53,040 of JASCZI010030260.1, forward strand.
AACGGTTAAACACAGGCTCAAACTCAAATCATTAGCTTACACACTCATTTTATTGAGTAATTAATTAGTCGAACTTGAAGTAACTCATAAACTGGCATACTCTCTTCCCGCAGAGGCCGTGTAATCAAAATTACACTAAACGATATTGATTTATTTATTTAGAAAAAAAATATATCCAATTCTAAATGGCTTTATCGTTAAGGTAGTCAAATCCCAAAGAGTATAAAGGCAAAAGTACATGTAAACGAATTTCAGATGGACAGAGATATATACAAAACACTAAAATTTATAAATTTAAAGTACATTTTAAGATTGTTTTCAATGGACAAGGGTATATCCAACTCTTATAAATGGAGTTAATTCCATTTTTACTATCTATTAAAATTTATTTTTGTTCTATTTAGACTCTTCAACTTTAAAAATTTATTTCACTTAGTTCCTAAATTTACTTCAACCGCTTATATATTAATGTCATATTGATATAAATAAATAATTATTATCATAATATACATACTCAAAACAATAGACGCTCAAATGAAATTAAAATAATGTTGTTCTAAGAGTTATTTAATAAAAAGCTTTCATTAAATTTCTCATAATAAATATTTATTGGAAACATGTCATTTTAATTCAATTTCATTGTTATTCATAAACTAATATCATTTTAGGTATCTACCGTAATAACGTAACCGTTCATTTATATTATTATTATATCATTTGTTGTCTCCAAATTAAAATGGGGTATATTTTAAAATTTAGAAAACTAATAAACTTAAAATAAATTCAAGGGATCATTTTACCAAAAAATTGAAACTTTAGAAATCAAATTAAGTATTAATTCCTTATAAATTCACTAACATTATATTTTTGTTCATAAAAAAATCATCATTAGAATTTAATATTTCAAATATTTAGTGTGTATTTTTGTCATTAGAATCAAATTAACTCTTACTACTTCTTCCGATAATAATGACGACGACGGGAGCGGCAACGACGACAACAAGAAGGAGGAGGGGGGCAAGAAGGATGTGGACAATGACGACGACAATAGAGAAGAAGAAGACAGCAACGACGACAATAGCGACGAGGAAGAGACAGAGGATGATTATAACAACATTGAAAGTAAAGAACAATAGAAACAAAAAGAAATATAACAGAGGAGGAGGAGGAGCTGAGAAGGATGATGATGAGGAACACAGAGGAGGAGGAGGAGGAGTAGGAGGTGATGATGATGATGATGATGAGGATGATGGAAGAGGAAGAGGAGGAGAAGGAAGAAGAAGAAAATAAAGGAAAATTTGTTACTATTTTTCATGTAAATCTGTTTCTGTTTTCATGAAAATTCGTTTCTATTTTCATGAAAATCCAATTCAACTTTACTATGAAAATCCATTTATGCTTTTCTTCAAAATTCATTTATGTTTTCATGAAAATCCAATTCAACTTTAATATGAAAATTCATTTATGTTTTTCTTCAAAATCGATTTTTGTTCAAAATTCGTTTCTGTTTTCGTGAAAATCCAATTCAACTTTGATATGAAAATTCGTTTATGTTTTTCTTCAAAATCCATTTCTGTTTTTCATGAAAATCCGTTTCTATTTTCGTGAAAATCCAATTAAGTTTTTGTATGAAAATCCGTTTCTGTTTTTCTTCAAAATCCGTTTTTAATTTTCATGAAAATCCGTTTCTATTTTCGTGAAAATCCAATTTAGTTTTTGTATGAAAATCCATTTCTATTTTTCTTTAAAATCCTTTTCTATTTTTCTTTAAAATGTTTCGATTTTTCATGAAAATCCAATTCATGAAGAAGAAGAACATCATCATCAACAACAACAACATGAACAACAGCAGCAACAACAACACACGGTGGAGAAGGAGGAGGAGGAGGAGGAAGAAGAAGAAGAGAAAATGGAAACATTGGGAGGAAGAAGAAGATTACAAAGATGGTGGCTGCAACAACGATGACCAGTGCGGTGATGACAACAATGGCAGCATCGGCAACGACGATGGCAACGCCAAAACATATAGAAAAAGGAGGAAGAGGAGGAAGATGAGTTGTTGCATAGAAACTAGGAGATGAGTACGCGTGTTTTGGGAGAGGAGAAGAGCGTGTGTTTTTCACCTTATTTGAGTGAGAGTAGGTTAAAAATACTTAGTTGAGCTTGGTTGCTAAAATTGTTTGGATGTGTAGCATTACTGATTATAATATTTATAGTAATATTGAAATAGTGACGTTTAAGTAATGAGAAAGTCTTGGGAGCCAACGTTAGGGTTTAGGGTTTAGGGTTTACTCAAACTCTCTCCCTGACTTCCTTACACGTGAATATTTACAGGGAAAGAAAGAAGATGCCTAAAAAGGCAATTGTAGCCTCCTCCAGAGGCAAAGGAATTCGTTTAGCCCTCCCAGGGCCAATCAAGCAAAATCAATCTGGTTACGAATCTGGGTCATCTACCCAACAACCTACCAAGAAATCCTCCCAATCTTCTCAATCAAAAAATGAAGCTGTATCATCCACCCAGCAACCCAAACAAACCAAAGCAGATTATGCTTTCCCAATCCAAACACTTATGGCCTTACAAGACCAAGGTGTCACCAAACTTAACAAAAAATCATGGGCAGAAATCTGTAGTGAGTCAGATGAAGACATTGATCTGACCCAACTCATATCCCAAGTAGCCCAACAAAAAACAATTGTCCAAAACCCAAAAGAAAATACCATTGTCTCCAAACCACAAAAAACCCAGTCACAAAAGGCCCCACAAAAGGCCCAAACCAATTATACTCCCACAAAAAAGTTCTCAAACATCATCCAAATGGAACCAGAATTTTGGGATGAATTTCCTTACAAAGTCATCCCCAAAATCTTCCCTACTGGATTCCATTTCAAACCAAACACCACAACTAAAACCCGACAATTTTATGAGTTCATTCTAGTGGATACCGATTCAGTATCTATCAAACATTACAAAGACAAAACCAATCCCGAACTCATAACCCACTCAACAATCCAAATTATCAAAGTTTTAACTCCAAAGCAATTTGGAAACAATCTTAACAAAATTCAAAAGTTTTCTCAAAATTTTGACCCAATAGGTTTTAATTATTGGGACTACGTGGATGC
>JASCZI010030260.1:56353-69060 GCA_036250425.1 Stylosanthes scabra
TTTGTCATGGGTTTTCTCGTGGCAATACCAATATGGAAAGTCAGAATCAGATCATCCAAAGGCACTTCCAATCTTACAAAGACATGCCTATGCCAAATGGTGGTCTCAATTTGATTCATCGATGGCCTATCCAGAAAAGGTCAGAGAATGGTTCAAAAACAATCCCAAAAATCTGAAAATCTCAGATCCAGAAACGGCCTCGTTTCTCAATCAAAAATCTCAAATCCAAGCAACACTTGCAGGATCACAATCAAAGAAATCAATCAAAGGAAAACTCAAACAAATCCTTCACTTACTTCAAGAAGACGAAGATCTTTCGCCAGATGAAGAAAGTGATCAAGAAAATGAAGACAATCCAAATGAGATGACTGTTTCGGAGTTAATCTAGAAGATGATTAAGTAACCGGAACTGTTGTAACAATCCAAGTCAATCACCGGAACTATTGAAGACCGGAACTGTAGCTATAGTTTATGTTATCTTTACCTGTACTGTAGAAACAGTAAAATTTTCAATTATAAAAGGAGTCCTCGTCTTCATTGTGAGGCACCCTTCGATACACAATCACTAAAAAAGAGAGAGAAGTTAGAGAGAGAAGCTCTGAGAATTCCTTTGTAAGCTCTTAAGCTCTTCTTCTTCCTCCCCCCTCTTCTGCATGTTTTCAATCATCAATCAATAAAACCTATATCTTCAATCTAAATCTCTCTCCCTCCGCAGGCGGCTCAGCCGCTAGCTTGCTTAATAACACTGGGTGGTTTTCCTATACCCCTTTAAGTATAACATAAATATAATTCAGTTATAGCATAAGAATAACGCTGGCCGTGCATCACCATAGTTATCTTATGCTATAATTGTTGCATATCATTCGCATATAATTGTTCATACTTATCTGTTGCATCATATTGCATACTCCTTCTTCCCCTTTCCCTTCTAGATCCACTTAGGGCCATCTGGGGCTTTGTTTTTTTTTAATGTTAAAGTTCTTATCTTTGTTATTTGTGTTTTTTGAGTTTTTTTTATTTTATATAAGTTTTGTTATTGTTCAATTTTATGGCATGGCTTCGATTTTATCTTGACCTTATTCAAAAGGTAACAATGAGTAAGGTTAATGAAGAGAAGTACTCTATTATTTTTTGTGAAATTCTATTGGTCTGCTCGGGTTTTCTCTTATGTCCTATCAGGGTTTTTTTGCTCTAATATTCTACTAGAGTTTTCTCTTGTACCCTATTAAGATTTTCTTTTGTACCCTATTAGGGTTTTTTCTTGTACTCTAATGTTTTGCTAAAGTTTTTTCTTGTGTCCTATTAGAGTTTTCTCTTGTGCTCTAATAGGATTCTTCTGGTGTTCTATTAGAATCTTCTCTTGTTCATTTGGAATACTCAGAATATATTAGAGAATGAGCGAAAATTTGTGTCGAATAGGTTTATTAGAAGACTCTTTATCGATTAATTTGTTGTATCTCGGACAATGGAGGCTGATTTCAAGATAATTATTGAGGTGGAGGGCACCAACCTTCGATTGGTGTTCAAAATTACATAAGAGTATTTTGCAGGAATTATTAGGGTTTGGAGAGACCCCAACCTTCCATAAATTTAAAGGATTTGTATATCCTACTCTCCCGAGAACGATTTTATCTGTGAGCAATCAATCTCGAATGGTGGAATTTAATTTGAGATATTGTAGTTTCTATATAATCTTACTGGTACTATGGTCTACGGAAAAAATATCCATGACTATCTCCCAGTGCGTCAACATATCTTCGAAGCCGCATCTTCTCCAAATGACTTTTGCCTCTGCCATTGAGATAAACATTGAGTTTCAAAGATACCACATTTCTTTGTTTTTTTTTTATCGTTCTCTTTAAGTTTATTTGATATTTACATCTTTAATTTCTGTGAAGATCTCACGTTCTTTTGCTTTTAATTGTCCAAATTGAACACAACTCATATGTATTTTTTTTTTTATTAAGTGAAATGAAATATAATTTTTTTTTAATTAAAAAAAAAAACAATGAGTAAGGTTGAATATGACAATCACAAAGTTGATATTATGTATGATCATTTTAATGAGAAAGATGATTTTTGTCCTAACATGCATTGCAATTAACTTTGCTACTTCACTTAATTTAAAAATGTCAGTTTCTTTTGTACTTGCTTTGTAATGTATGCTTCAAGGAATCATAAGTTTAAATTTGCGAATTTATATTTTATGAGAAAATTGAAGTTCCAAATAATTCGAAATCTAAAATTATAAACTCATCTTGAGTCTACAAATTACAAGTTAACTCGAGAAGTCTGCATACTAATTAACTTTGTTCTTTCAATTTAGAGCCGTGGATTCTTCATCAGAGTTAAATCAAATAGAAAAATTAAAATTAAAAATGATTTATAAACACCAAAAGCTTCTCTACAATAAGGTGGGTTGGACGCAGTAAGGATGGATTCGTTCAAAAAATTTTTAATTTTTAATTATTTGTCAAAAGTAACTTTTTATTATTCAATATATTCTCTCGTATATTTTTTTTCACTTAAAAATATATACAATAAAGAATTACGCTTTATAATTACAATTCATGTACAACAATCGAAAGATTCATTCCTGGTCAGGGGCATATCCAGAAATAAAACTCTGCAGGGTCGAAAATAGGGGTGAAAGTGTGGATTGATCTAAGTTGGGAAAATCTAAACTCAAATTTAACTCACGGCTCATTTCATTAATAATTAGTAATTTTATATAAATAAACTATAATTTATATATAAATAAAAAACTATCTATTACTTATAATTTATGTCCTAGGATAAAATTATATGTTATCAATGTTCATAATCCACTAAATTCTTAATAAAACAAACAAAAATATTATAATTTAATATGAAAGTAATCTGGACATTTACAGTTTACGAATGTGTCGACTCAAATGATTTTAATTAATCGTTAATAATTTTAAAATTTTATAAGTCATTGGTTATAATTTTTGTCCTAATCTTTTTATTATTAAAGATAAAAAAATTTCGCCAAGCTAAATTGTTATTAAAATAATCTTATTGGGATGTTAATTGTTAGAATTTTAAAATAATTAAATAAATAATATTTAAATTGAACTTTTACTTATACTATATTATACTTCGAATATATTTAATAATTTAATTATGATTAAAACATTAATTATTAAGAATTAATGTACATGTACCACTGTATACTTCTATATATATATATATATATATATATATCATTTTTAGTACGAAAAAAAAATATTAAAGCAGAAAAATAAAATTTTATATTAATATTTATATTTTTCTGTGCTAAAAATAATGTGTACAAAAATATACAATAATATATAATAACATATATTTTAGTATTTTATAATAATTTTTTTTTTTCTACAAAAGCTTAGGGCCAACGCCCATGTAAACCCCCTTAGGTCCGCCCCTGTTCCCGGTCATTGGTGGGGGTTTTTGGAGGATAATTGATAAGTGAGTTTTACCCAAACTCATTCATGACGCAACAACTACAGTGTACATTAAAAACTCTAATTAAATGATTCAGACAAGATAAAATTTTTTGTTGCCCATTTTTTCGCTCTGGTTGCTGTTTTTAGTCAGCGATAGTACTAATCTTATCCTCTATTTTGTTCGGTAATAAATTAAATATAAAATAAAATAAATAATAAAAAGTTCAATTTATTTTTATTTTATTTTTTCACAAAATTTTTAAAAAAAATAGTATTATAAAAATTATAATTATAAATAATTAATAACAACAATAAAAGAAAAGATAAATTATATTTCTATTTAGTATCTCTGTATCTTTTATGTTAAAAATGACATAAATACATTAATTTAATATTTGATAAAACAATAAATAGAAGACTATTTTGGTATCAAATAGAAATTTATTTATGTGCACCTTTTTATACTATTTGATACCAAAATAATATTCTATTTAGCATAAAAGTAAATCACTCAATTGCACTTAATTGACTAAAACCATTTATTCAAATAACATTATCCTTGATAAAAATGTTTTTATACATTAATGATTCATATATTTTATCATCGAAATATATTGAGAATATGTTTTTCTGCAACTATATGTTATACTAAAAAATCAATTATGGAGTCCAATCCTTATACACGGTCTATGTCGTTGAAATATAAAAAATCGGTAATATTAGATGTATCATTATACATACATGTATATGTCATTTAGCAGAAAAATGTAACATTATAATATTAGTACCAAAATATAAATTTGGGATAACTATACTTTTTGTCATAAAGGTTTGTGGCCAAAATCAATTTCATCACAATCCTTTTTTCATTAAAAAAATTATCACAAAGGTTTTAATTTTTTTCAAAATCAATAAAATGATAATTTTACCCTTTAATTTCAACTTTACCAAATCTAAATCCCTAAATTTCAATTAAACTCCTATCCTCACCCTCACCTCACACACATAACACAGTACAGACACAAGACAGAGTCAGATATAAAAAAAAGAATGAAGAAAGAGAGAATCAGGTAGAGAAAGTTGGAAAAGAGAGATGAAAGAGGAGAGAGAAAGATGGTGCCGGTAGAAGACCTTACGACACCGTCGCTGTTGAGAAAGAGAGAGGGGCAAGTTTGGAGGGGGAAGAACGAGAGGGGTTGGAGGAGTTCCTCGTCGCCGTCGTCCAACCCCGCCACTGCGACTTCCGAGCTGCTGCTCCCCAAAAGCCGCCGTCGAAGTGGAAGGTGAATGAGAGAGAAGAAGATGATGATGTGGAAGTGAAGGTGTGGACCGTCACCGTCGCCACCGAAGCTTCAACCGCCGCTGTCAAAGATTAGAGACTTCATTGCCGTCATGCCGCCGCCGTCTCCAAACTCTTGTTTCACCACTGCCTGCCCTTTTGTTAAACATTTCCTGCTTTTAAATATGAAAAATGATAATACTCTTAGTCATTGGAAGAACATCTCCTATTCATTCTTAAATTGTTGTTGTTGTTGATTTAGAGATCTCATGTTCATTCCAAATGATGATAATGTTGTTGTTGTTGATGATGATTGTTGATGGTTGATTGTAGTTGTTGATTGTTGTTTTTCATCCCCAAATTTTTGTTCTTTCCATGTCAGTTATGAAATTTGATGTTCTATGTAGTTATTGATTATTATTGGTAATGGTGTTTTTCTGTGTTGATGTTGAATTGTTAGCAATAACAATGGTGTTTCATTGGTGTTGATGGCTGGATGTTAGTTCTAATTTTTTTTAAAAAAAATTAAAGGAAGGGTAAAATTGTCAAAAAGGGTAATTTTGAAGAAATTGAAACCTTTGTGACAATTTTTTTAACGAAAAAAGGATTGTGACTAAATTGATTTTGACCATAAACCTTTATGACAAAAAATATAGTTATCCCTATAAATTTTTATGTGCTAATATTTATATTTTTCTGTGTTGCTAAATAGTGTGTACGGATATATACAATGATATTCATAGATTAATTCATACGAAAAAGTGAATACTCAGGTGCAGTCAATTTGATGTGAAATTACTTATTAAATATCGTTAAATGAATTGATATATTTTATTAAAAAGAAAGTCTTAGTAGCCAATATTAGAAAGACCATAGAAAGTCAATATCATTTTTTCTTCTTTTCTCTTTTACCACTCACTATTTCCCTAATTACACTCATTGGCTCCCTATTGATTCCCTAACGTTGGTTCTGTAGCATTATTCTTGATTAAATTATGAATAACAGTTTAAAGTTAAGTGCACATAGGGTCGTCAAAATGGGTCAAACCCGTCGGACCAGCCCGTTTATCCGTCTAAACGGACAGGCTTTCGTCTTTGAGCCCGGACCGTTTAAAATTCGGGCTTAAAAAGGCTAGCCCGTTTAACCCGGAAAAAATCCAGGCTTAAACGGGCTAGCTCGCGAACTAAACAGGCTGGCCCGTTTATTTAATTTATTTTTAATTTTTTTAAAAAAATAGCATTTTTATCTATATTTAATCTTATCCGACCCGAAAATCCGATTCATCAAAAAAAACTTTGTTTTTCTAAGATTTTTTAGCCAAAAAAAAATTTTTTTTTGTTGGAAGTAAATTTTTTAAGTTAAAAATTAAAATATTTATTTATCTTTTAAAAATTAATTAATTAATTAATTTAAACGGACCATAAATAGACCAAATTAAAAAAATTCTAACCTGTATAAAACCGAATTAACCCATGAGTTAAACGAATCGGACCTAAATGAACCAGACCCGCCCGTTTCTTGAGGCACAAAATTTCCACCGTAAAATATGCCTAGAAAAATATAAAGAACAATGTATATGTTTAATTTATATAAATTTTGTAGCTGGATTTTAACCTATGCATCCTTTTTGTTTTTTCATGCATGCACGGTTTATTGAACATGTCTAATTGTCTTTTATTTATTATACACACAACACTATTGATGAATGAAAGAAGCAATCATTTTCAGAATCTCATGAGCCTTTTCATCATCTGGGTGATAATCAATGTTGGGAATGTCCCATTCCCAAATTCACAACAAGCTCACCATTCCCAACCCACCCACTCTTCTTCAGCTCTTCAACGTATTTCTTTCCCGCCTCGAACAGATCGTTCTTCTCCGCCGCAAAAACCACCACCCTCTCGCACCCAAGCCGCTTCAGATCCTCCACCGCCGGCTTCATCCTCGGATCCTCCGGCCCCTTGTTATCCTTGCACATGTACATCCACATTTTATCGTCCTCACCGAAATACGGGTGCTCTAGAATCATTCCGATGATTCTAGCGCCCGGTAAACCCTTCTTTCCGACCTCGCTCACGGCGGTGTGAGCGATGTTGGCGCCGGCGCTGTTGCCGCTAACAAAAACTCGCTCAAGATCGCCGTGGCTGTTCAGCCAGGGCTCCGGACCGTTACCGCCTGCATGAGAGGCGATCCACTTGAGGGCAGACCATGCGTCCTCGTAGCAGGCGGGTAACGGTCTGGCAGGGAAGAGGCCGTACTCGACTGAGACTGCGATGACATTGGCTTTGTTGGCAATGGCAGCGACGTGGTTGTGGTAATCGATGGAGAAGGCGGACCTGTAGTAGAATCCGCCTCCATGGAAGAAAAGGAGGACAGGGAGTTTGTTGTTATTGGAGGGGGTTGTTTTGGGGAGGAAGAGGCGAGCGGAGAGCGGTGGGTTGGTGGAAATGACGGCGTCTTTGGTGCGGAGGCCGGTGGTGGGATCGTAGAATGGTGGAATAGTTTGTGAGGGAGGACGGAAGAGCTCAACCGTGCCGTCTTTGTAGACGCGGAAGAACTTGAACTCGTGCATTATTTCCTTCTTGTCTAGTGCGGTGGCCATTGTTGAGTGTTGTGAGAAACAGAGAAGGTGTGTGGTGTGTGTTGGAATATGAAGGATTATGAACTTACTATGATAGTTATTATATAGAGAATTGGGAGAAACTCCTATACTCCAGTGGTTCTGAAATTAAGTACAAGTTTAAATAAGAAGAAGAAAGTCAACCAAATGATTATTCATCTTATAAATATAAAAAAAGTTGACGGAAAAACAAATACATTGTTGCAAGTCAAAAAAAAAAAAAAAACATTGTTGCAAATTATACTCCTTCATTTTATTTAGATCCAATCAAATTATATTGATGCAGTTTAATTTTGATACACTAACGGTGTAAAGAGTTTTATACAATTATTTAATCAAATTTATGCATTTATATGAATTTAGAAGCAGTGAATTTGAAAATTAATTATTTTTTATGATATGGTAACATCCCATTAAATATATGTGTAAAACTCTTTTACACTGACAATGCATGAAGGTTAAATTCTTAAACAATACAAATAATATTTTTATTATATTTTTTTATACGATCTGGACACTTAAAATTAGTTGAATCTCTAATTCATAAGGACTTAATTTTAATGGTGTATGGGTGAAATATTATTTTTACACGCGGATTCAATTACATAACGTCGCATTAGTAAAAGTAACTTTATTTTTCATGCATTGACATTGTAGTTAGTTATTCTAAAGAACGTGTGTAACACATTTTATACTATAACTACATTAAAATTAAACACATTCGATAATTAAGTACACACCAAAAACATGATAAAGTTTATATTTTAAATTCATATTTTTTGTGGGATGGAGGTAAGGTATTACATTATAATCTCCTTTGTTTATAATAGATTAATAGAAAGCTTAGCTGTACCAATATTGTTGCTTCTTGCTTGAGTTCTGCGATTATAACAGTTATTGAGGGAATTAATTGGTTAGGATGTTGCTTTGAAGATTAAGTGGCGTGCACTGTGGATGCATGTGAATGACTAAAAGCATTGTATTAACGAATTTAATGCCTACCAAATAAATAATAAAGACTTGTTTCCTTTGGTCTTTTTAAATTTCACATTTAAATAAATTTCTCCATATTTTTAATTGACTCAATACGTTTTTAAGATTTTTAAATTTTGTGTTTCCTTTACAGCATAATAATGTGCTGCGAATAAAAATCCAAATAAAACGTGATTGTTACATCCATCTTCCTCATCTTTATTTTCTCTTTCTGAATTTGGTACATCTCCATGCTTTATGGTTGGGAAAATGATAGAGGGCTTTAGGTATAGAAGTAGAACCACAAACTTCATTCTCAGAGCAGAATGGTGCTAGTTGTTGTACTATACTATACATACGAATATTTTATGAACAGTCATGCGTTATATGTACATTTATTTTCTCCAACCAAATTAAAAAAAATTAATTTTTCTCACTGCACGAATAGAATATTACTACTAGAACGAACGGAGAATTTAAAAGCAAACAAACATGTTTTAAAACTATTCGTGTCAACTATAAAACATATTCGTTGTATATATAAAACATGTTCGTAGTAACAATTTAGTTGAACTTAATTGGCTAAAAAAGGTGTACACCTAGATTAATTGTTTTATGAAATATACCACTTTATAATTTATATTATAAAAAGGATTAAAACAAAAAAGTAAAAGTTATATAGGTAACTGCAAAACAAAAATTGGGATAATTACTGCTTGGGTGCCACTCACATAAAGATTTAAAAAACTTCTTTTTCTAAAGATTTTTATTTTTCACAATTAAAAATGTTTTCTAAAAATTCTAATATATTAAAAGTAAGAATTAAAAAAATAAAAAAGAAATTTTTTTTTTAAAAAGTAAAAAGTAAAAATGAAAAAATATATATAATATAAAATTACAAAAACGAGAGTTGAAAAATTAAGAAAATTAAAATAAATAAATAAATAATAAGATAAGAATTACTAAATTAAAATTAAATCATCTAAAAATAAAAATTTATATATTAAAATTCAAATTCTCAAAAATTAGAAAAATATTCATTTCATAAATAAATTTTTTAAATATTTAAAAAATATTCTATTTATAAATTTATAAATAAATATGAAAAATAATAGCGTTAAAGCTAAAGTTATGATTTAATTAAAATAATAATACTTTTAAATAAAATATACACTTTTAAAATATGTTAAATATATAAAAAGAATTGAAAATTTATAATTTTAATCCACGAATAAAATTAAAATTCCTTCAATAAAGATGTTTTTAGCAATTGTAATGTTGTGTCTTCCTTATTGCTACGGGTGTCAAAATTCCCCACGTCGCGGAGATCTCCAACGAGAACGCCGCGATTGGAGATCAGAAGATGGGGAATTTTTCCCGTGTTGACAGGGACGGAGGGTAAAATCTCCCCGAGGCAATAGCGGGGATCCGAGCAGGCAATCCCGACCTCATCCCCGAATCTCCGATATATAATAAATACCTTAAATATTGTTATTTAAATAATATATCGTAGCATTTTATATAATTTCACATTCCAAACTTTCCTAAACTATTTGAAATGACTTAAATATTCTTATTAATTAATTTCTAGCATATATTTTTTAGTCATTTTACATCTTATTATGTTGTATTATTTTATTTTTCTGAATATAATGTTGAGTTTTAAATGATTTATTATTTTAGACAAAGTATATTTATATGTGTCACTATATTAATATTTTTATACTAATTTTTTAATTTTGTGTTCATTTTTATTAAAATATCCATTAAAGAGACGATGAATGGAGAATCCGTGGGAAATTCGCGGAGAATAGGGATGGGAACGAAAATTCTCCCGTGACGAAAAATTGGACGGGGATGGAGAGAGATTTTGAGAGCAGGGAACGGAAAGGCATCCCCCGTCCAACCTCATTGACACCCATACTTATTACTTTTCTTATGGTTTTTTTTTTTTTTGGACTTGACTTTCCTTATGGGTTATTAACTTGTTATTCTTTTTCTTTTTTGTTCCGAAGCTGCATGCGCCTTGCGGTGATAGAATGAATATGCCTAACTTAGGCCCAACTAGTAATTCTGCATATTTGCTTACGACCAATACTAAAAACAAAAAACCAGAAAGAGACGGTGATTATAGAACCCATCATAGAGTTACAGCAAAATATACAAAAGTACATAAGCGGGAGCCCCAAAAAAGAGGAGAATGTTGACAACGTATTTTTTTTCTTGATTCTAAGACAGTGTAGAATTTGAATCCCACCCATTTCACATGTCCATAATAAATATCCACCCATTTCACGTCCAAAAATGAAAAAAATCCACCCATTTCCTTAGACCAAAAACTACAACCAATTTCTAGAAGCATATAGGGAAGACATCAGCACATCCGTCACGACCCAAATATATGACATTGAAAAGTATAATATAAGGAATAAAATAATGTGATTTGGAGGATGTAGTCTCGTTAAACTCTCAAAAAGACACATAATAAGATGTAAAGGATTAGCTTGAATCTATCGAGTTAGGATACCTTCCAACAAAAAATACGTGATTTTAATTTGCGATAAATTAGTTTTTTGAAGTAAAGGAGATTGTTGGGGGAATGTGGCTAGATTTGACTGCTGTTCCACCCAAAAAGAAATTTCAAAATTTGAAGGGGATACGCAGCAAGTTAGCATATGCTCTTTGACAATAGCTGCAACTTTTTATTTAAGTAGTAAATAGCCAATAAAACAAAACTGAACAAAAATTGGCAAAATGGAAAAGTCATCCTGATTGACTATTCAAATTTTTTAATCTTACATATATTACAAATTAAATTTTTTTTATCAATAATATAAAAGGCTTAATCTTTTAAAATATTTATTTATTATGCAATAAGACTTGTTAAGCGTGTAATTATAGATATTATATATATAATATTAATATTAAATAAAATAAAATAATTTTTTTTCTGTAGCATTTCCATGATTGGAAAATAGGGCAAGTGCATGGGGTTCCAAGTCATACTTTCATTACTAGTTTATACTTTTGGAGAAAGGAAGTTGTTCTGGTGCGGAAGTGGGAAGAGTTCGGCCGTCCGAGGACTGATGGATGAGCTCTTCAAAGGTCAATGTACTCGGATAATGGAGGAACACTTCAACTTCCACAATAATCTTCAGTGTAGTTCTGATTTCCAAGGAACGGCGGGGGGTGGACCTGCAAGGCCACTCCGACGCTCAAGTCAGATTGGGAGAACACTTATGAGTTTAAGTGAAGAGATGGAGAAGAGAACATACTTGACCTAGCCTAAGCTAGGTCTATTTATAGAGAGTGACTTGAGTGATCAATTAGGTTAGGCAGCTGTTGGTGGGCTTAGTGATCGGATCCCGAACTCTTCGGGATTTGAAGACTTAGCTGATAAGTCTTTAATCAGTTCGTTTATTGATTGATCTCATCCGTTTAGATGAGAACATGTTTTATTGTTGATTGATCAGATTAGGGTTTCATTTAGCTGTTCAGTTTGGTCTTGGCGGCGCTAGAGGATAGCAGTTCGGGTTTTGGGCCTTTAAGATGGATCAGTCGAATAAGAAATCGGTTTGTTGGGCTTTTGTGTTGTTTGATGGATTGTCGATTTGGTAAGAGCTCTTCTGATGAGCTCTTTTGTGCTTATAAATGATTGATGGGTTGTTTGTTGAATAAGTGCTCATCCTGTTGAGCTCTTCTGGGCCGAGCTTATGACAGGCCGGATCACAGCCCCCAAGCTTGAGCTATACAGTTTTGTATCAGGTTAAGCTTAGTTGATGTCCGGGGTGTATTTTAAATGTTTATTTTTTAAGAAAAGGTGACGGGCTGTAACTCGACTGCATATATAGCAAGGTGAGAGTTGAAGCCCCCAGTCTTTTGTTGAGTTGGCCAAGCTGTTGGTTGAGTTGCTTATTTTTGAATGACCGAGTTGAGCTTTGGTAGGTTTAGTTATAAATCGGCAGTTAGTAATGAATGGAGGTAGTTATATGTATGTAAGCCTCCAAGGTCAACTTGGGAATTTGAAAATTAGTAAAGTTTTGTCCTTAAAGATTGTATTCCTCATATGAAAGAGGAGAGCTGAAAAGAATGAAGATTTGATATTTAAAGTAGAGAGTAGACATGTTTGTATTGTTTGAAGTATCTGATTGACGAATTGTTTGGTAAATTGGCTTATATGTGATCGTTTTGATGTATGAGTTTGAGTTCAGCATTGTATTAACGAGTTTGCAAGTTGAGCCCCCATGCCCATTGGAAAAAGGTCGGTTTGACTAAGTTCGGATTTTAAATGGCAGTTTTATATGAGAGCCAACCTATAGAGGTCTGTTAGGATAGAGAGCTGCCCTGAAGAGGTCGGTTAGATAGAACTTAAAAAGTCGTCCTCAA
>JASCZI010030260.1:72495-87019 GCA_036250425.1 Stylosanthes scabra
AAAAGAAAAACAAGACAGAAATGTGGGGATCGTTAGTGTCGGGCCCCACAGTGGGCGCCGATTGTTCTGGTGCGGAAGTGGGAAGAGTTCGGCCGTCCGAGGACTGATGGATGAGCTCTTCAAAGGTCAATGTGCTCGGACGATGGAGGAACACTTCAGCTTCCACAAGAATCTTCAGTGTAGCTCTGATTTCCAAGGAACGGCGGGGGGTGGACCTGCAAGGCCACCCCAACGCTCAAGTCAGATTGGAAGAACACTTATGAGTTTAAGTGAAGAGATGGAGAAGAGAACATACCTGATGTCTATTTATAGAGAGTGACTTGAGTGATCAGTTAGGTTAGGCAGCTGTTGGTGGGCTTAGTGATCGGATCCCGAACTCTTCGGGATTTGAAGACTTAGCTGATAAGTTTTTAGTCAGTTCGTTTATTGATTGATCTCGTCCGTTTAGATGAGAACATGTTTTATTGTTGATTGATCAAATTAGGGTTTCATTTAGCTGTTCAGTTTGGTCTTGGCGACGCTAGAAAAGAGCAGTTCGGGTTTTGGGCCTTTAAGATGGATCAGTCGAATAAGAGATCGGTTTGTTGGGCTTTTGTGTTGTTTGATGGATTGTCGATTCGGTAAGAGCTCTTCTGATGAGCTCTTTTGCGCTTATAAATGATTGATGGGTTGTTTGTTGAATAAGTGCTCATCCTATTGAGCTCTTCTGGACCGAGCTTATGACAGGCCGGATCAGAAGTATATCCCCATTTATATGAGTAATAATATTCTAATACTTTTACCTTTCTAGGAATTTAATTTGATGCATATTGATTTGTGCATGGATGATGGATGTATCAACTTAATTAAGCAGGGTTAATAGCAAAAAGGTCAATTAGAACCGATTACAAGGGTTGCGGTTGGTCCTAACTCCTAACATTGGCTGCTATGGTCAAGGTGAAGCCATCAGACATTCAGACATAGCACCAGGATCTAAATTAATTATACACAAAGTCAAAAACATGCATGCATCATTCTTAAAAAAAAAAGCATGCACCCCACCTGTACAATGTGGAAACTGAAAGCGGAGTCATGCTCTAATCACCGGTACAAAATCAACCCAAAAATTTGCAGGCGTAATGGAAAATGATAAACAAACCCTCTGTTTTTATTTCTCTTCTCTTCTCTCTCCTCCTTTATTCTTTCCCCCTAAAATCTGGATGTACCCACTTTTTATGGCTTTATTCAATTATTGTATCATTGAAAGGTGAAATAAATGTAGGAGGATAATTTTACTATAGAAATAATTTAGGGTGAATATAATGAAGATACGTATGTAAATTTTTTTTTAATAATAAAAAAAGAGTGATTTTCATCTCTTCATTATTTCGTTATTTAACCTCCTCAGCTTAGTAGAAATACAAATGCAAACACAAGTATTCAGTTCATTCTAGACCAAACAAAAAAGAGTATTCAGTTAATTCACCGTTAGGCACATGAATTTAAGTAATTTCACCACCCAGTTTATTATTTTATTCCTATACCAAATTCATGTGGTGGTGGGCTCTGAGCTCAACCGCCACAAATAACAACACAAGAGAGTTTAGATGGTAACACGAAAAGAGAAAAATAAATAAAAAAGGCATTGAATTATGGAGATCTAAATAGTAAAAAGTAGTAAGTATAATAATCAAGCCAGGACAATCAAAATAAAAGGTGGCCAGCTCTCTTTAGTCTTTAGCAGTGGGCCTGTTTAATGAAGGAGACAATCTGTTTAACAAGGCCCACAGATTTTTCACCGGAAGGGTTAAACAAATGGAACACGTGTCCTTCTCCTTCAGTTTCAACCATCTCAACCGTCCCACTCCACGCGCTTCCCTTAACCGTTTTGTAGTAACTCCTTCCTCTTTCTCTCAAGAAATCTTTCTCGGCAACCAAAACCAACAAACGCTTGCATCCCAACCCGGATAGGTTCGGATCCTTCTCCGGGTGGATTTTCGGGTCGGTTAGTTCCACGTAAGAAGGGTAAAGAAATCTTATGAGTTCGTCTTTCTGCTCGTTACCGAAGTACGGATGGATCAAAACGACGCCGTCCAGGTTGAACCCTCCGAAGCCCTCAACACCGCCGCGCATGGCCATGTTATGTGCCAGGTTGGCGCCGGCGCTGTCTCCGGCGAAGAACACGCGGGAGAAGTCGGCGTGGTCGTTGAGCCAGGGCTCAGGGCCGCCGCCGTGTGCGGCGGCGTGCGTGGCGGTCCACTGGATGGCTTCCCAGGTGTCGTCGTATGCGATGGGGAGGGGGTGTTCCGGTGCGAGGCGGTAGTGGACGGAGACAACGACGGCGTTGGCCTCGGCGGTGAGTGTGTTGAGGTGGCGGTGGTAGGTGGTGTTGAAGGGGGTGCAGATGCAGAAGGCGCCGCCGTGGATGTAGATGAGGAGAGGGATTTTTCCGGCGGGGTTTGGTGGGAGGTAGAGGCGGGCGGCGACGCCGGTTTGGGGGTTGATGGTGATGTCTTTGGATTGGACGTTGGTGAGTGGGTCGGTGCCGGGAGGGGTGGTGTCAGTGCCGGTGAAACGATCGACGGTTCCGTCTTTGTAGAGGCGGAAGAGGTGGGGGAATTCACGGAGAACCTCCTTGTTGGGGTTTGGATCCATGGCGGATGATGGTGGTGGAGTTAACTGTGTGGAGTGTGGAGTGTTTTCGGTTTGTGGTTTTGTTTTTGTTTGTGTGTAGAATTGCAGATGACTTCTTTGTATAAAAGGATGAAGGAACATAGAATGAACGGTTGGTGAGGAATTACTACAAAAAAGAGCCGTTCCTTAATTAATTAACATATTAATGTCATTAATTATAGAAAAGAAAATGAGTAATAATGCAATGAAAAAATTGTGTAATAGTAATTAACTTTGCTAGATAGGCAACACAATTATAATAAAAAAAAAATAACTAATAAAAATA
Organism: Stylosanthes scabra; assembly: GCA_036250425.1. NCBI lineage: Eukaryota > Viridiplantae > Streptophyta > Magnoliopsida > Fabales > Fabaceae > Stylosanthes > Stylosanthes scabra. The sequence goes on from JASCZI010030260.1 coordinate 75,434, forward strand.
TCATTAAAAATTAAAAAATAGATTTTTTAGAAAAATAAAAATGATTATCCAAAGATCATTCTAAATTAAAAAATAGGTCATCTAAAAAACAAAAGTAATCATCTAAATTTGATAAAAATATCCTTTCAAACTATTAAATATGATAATCCAAGCATTTTTCAATCCTCACTAAATTTGGTCAATGGCTACTCTGATATATTGATTTCTCCAACACTACCATTATCAATGGTGCCACCATCCCTCTCAACACTCCTTTTTATCTTTTGACCACGCCACCAACAAGATCAAAGAACATACTTTTATTCACGTGGCTAACGTTCCATAGAAGTTAAAGAAAAAGTATGTTGTTTGGCTATTGTTTTATTTTTATAGCTTATTGGCTATTGTTATTTACGTAACATTGGTTAAAATTAAGAATCATTTAAACATGCAAATTTATTTAGATTATAGTGCAAAACCTTTTACGATATATTAGAATTAGAATTAAATTTATAATATAATACATTAAGTTTTTTGGTTGAATATTTTAATCTTTGTTTTTTAATTTTTAATTATCAAATCAATTTCTAAATTTTATTTTGTTATAGAAATCGATTTCTACATTATATTATACATTTATATAGAGGAATAATTTTAAAAACTTTTAGAGATGGTTATATTTTTTATTGAATAATAATGATTAATTTGTTTACTAATTGTTTACTAAAATTTAATGTAAAACATTGACTTGTCTAATAAAATAAAAATTTGTGACTAGTTTGATAATTATAATTTGTTAAGAAGGATTAAAATGTCGTATTAAAACTTTCTTGAAAATGATTTGGGGGTATTTAATCGAAAATGGTAATAGACTAATAGCTATCTGCTTCTCTCATTTGGTATAACGTCACTCTCACACGGTTTTTTTTTTTATTTTTCTTTTTACAAGTTTATATCGTTTTGTTGCATGAATTTAATTTTCATACATCATTAATATAAAAGAGTTTTACATATGTATCCAATCAAATATTATCACATTATAAAAATAATTAATTTTTAAATTTATTATTTCTAAATTTATATAAATACATAAATTTAATTGGATGACTGTGTAAAGCTCTTTACACTATAAGTGTATCAAAATTAAACTCTTTGTTGCATTATACCTTTGTAGGAATTTATAAAACTATCAAATTAGTGTCGCATGATTTTGTTTTTGTATACTGTGTTACTGTTCATGTAAATAAATTACCATAAAAGAATATTTTTGACAGGTCATGAAAACAGGCCGCAAATATTGCCCTTTATTTTTGGGCCGAACACTGTACTTGGGTTTTGGTAGAAATATTTACCAAGCTACAAGCCCAATATAATTTAAATTGATCCAACGGTATACAAGTAACGTTAGTAACCCGGACCAAGAAAAACTGTGACTAAGAAATACAAATACAAATCCAAAATACCCAATCTCCCAATCCATTTGCATAACCCTTGATCCAGTGATAGTGGATCAGATTACATCGTCTAACTCCAAGCTTTGCTCAATTGTCATTTATGACCCTCAAAACAAAACAAAAAAAAATTGGCCATTTCATCTTCTAAAAAAAAGTTGACCATCCAAAAAAATCGGCAGTTTGAGTACCATTCTCACCTATTAGTAAATCAATTTCATTCTGTGAAGTAGTAGTAGCTGCAAGTAGTTAGGGAGGTTTTGTAATCTAGGATCTATTGCTAAATATTGTAACTCTCCTAACTATCTTTGGTTTTGGGCCTTTTTTATGGCCCTGACCTTCACAAAAGAAAAAAAAGAATAACTATAATTTTGATTATAAAAATTTTAAAAAATCAATTTAGTCACAAACATATTTTAGGACAAAGATTAGTCACAAATGTTGTAATTTTTTTCAAAATGGATTGATTTACGATTTTGTCCCCTACTTTTAAAAATAGACCAATTTTTAAGAGTTTCGACCGATAAACCGATTTTTAGGAAACTAAATCATCACCACCATCAATCCACCAAAACCACCATGAATACACTATCACCACAATCACCACCATCAATCCACCATCACCACAATTTCAACCATCACCATCATTAACATCATCAATCCACCGTCACCACCATTTCAACCATCACCATTATAAACACCATCAATCCACCATTTTTTAATGTCCAAAAATATAATGATATTGCAACTGTGATAACACATTTAGGTATAAAAAACATATACCTTTCCAGAAATAGAAAAAAATAATGAAGAACTGAAAGCAAGGTTGTCAAACTCGCGAGTTTAAGTAAACTCGTAGAGCCGACCTAAACTCGACTCGCGAGTTAACTCGTAAACTCGTACGAGTTTACCTATTATATAAAATTAAAAATATATCATACATAATCTTAAATTTAGGCATTTAAAATTAAAATTTTTTAATTTTAAAGTACATATTAAGCTAAACTACTTATATATATGTCTGATTCAAATGAAAATTATCAATTATGCGATAAGTACAATAACATATAACACACAATGCACAAATTGAATGTAAAGAGGAGTGTGTGTGAATAAGTCAATAATTTTGTAACTCTAACTCTTAAGGGAAAACCTTTTTTTTTTTGCAATATAACGCTGTTTTGGGCAAAATTTGGTCAAATTCAAACTCGTTGACTCGCTCATAAACTCGTAAGTTTAAGCAAGTTTATGCGAGTTTACCCGAGTGCAGCCGAGTTTATCGAGGTGCGAGTTTAGTACCGAGTTGACTCGATTTTACTACCTAAACTCGTACGAGTTTAAGAGTTAACACTAGAGTTTGACAACCATGGCTGAAAGTGGAATTGGAAGAGCATAAAGAGGGATTGAATGAATGGATGTTAAGATACCTTCACAGAAGGCGAAGACGACAAGATTAGAGAGTTGGCTTTATTATCTCTATCAGATCCACTTTGCAGAGGAGAACCCTCCATTTCTAACTTCACACTTCTGAGTTTTTGCTCTTCACTTTTCAACAAACTACCAATCAATTGAGTCTAAAGTTGAATGATCCTAATTTATCTCTCACTGGATTGTGGCGGGATTTAATAACCTCCCTCACCTCACTCCCTTCTCAATTGTTGCAAGGAGGAAAGAGCAGATAGAAAATTAGAAATGGAATAGCAATAGTAATGAAATGCAGCTGAAGATGGAAGAAGGGGCAGTGGGCAGTGGTGGAAGATGGAGACAGCACCAATAGAAAGAAATGTCACCAAAAACATAAATAAATTAACCAAAAACAAAAGGGTAAAAAACAAGAAATTAACAAAAGGAGTTTTGTAACACTGTAACTACAAGAAGAAGAAGAAGACCACATAGCCCAAAAAAGGGACAAAAAAGAAAAAAAATCGAACCATTTCTCGATTTGTGCATGACTCACTTGGTTTCCGAATTTCTTGATTGGAATCGGTGGGAATGTTAGAAGGTAAACTCAATTGATTGCTGTATTGGCATTTTTCCTTTGTTAATTTTTTTTTCTTTGATTTTGATGCACTCTTTTCCAACCAAAATTTATGATATACAAAACCAACTTGGGTAGCGGCCATGGAGCTCGGTTTCAAGGTTTGTCTAAAGTTTTGACCTTTATAAAGTTTTCATGCAACCAAAGTCGTTTTGTTTTTGGGTTAAATGAAAATGTAAAAAAGAGTTTGATTCTTTATTCTCTTTGATGTTAGCATGGAAGGTGAAGGTTCAAAACCTGTGTTGGATATAAGCTCCGATGAAGAACCATTCTTGGAAAAAAGTGAGGCAAATAATATCATTGATTATGAGAGTCTTCCTCGCGTTTAAGATCGACAGCGACGGCTTCTGCTTTGAACGGTGGCTGCGGCGACAAAACGGAGGCAACTCTTGGTCCTCCTCTTCCCATCGTTCTTCCTCTCTCTTTCTTTGTCCTCTTTCATCTCTCTTCTCTCTTCCCCTTCCGCCTCTCATTATTATTATTATTATTAAACGGATCTGGTTCGATTTTTAGTGAACCAACCGGTTTGAAACAAAGAAGAAGAAGTATCAGTGATACATAAGAGGGAAAAGGGGCAAAAATGTCAATTCAGACGATTTTGAAAAAAATTATAACGTTTGTGACTAATCTTTGGGCTAAAATACGTTTGTGACTAAATTAATTTTCAATTAAACCTTTATGACCAAAATCATAGTTATCCCAAAAGAAAAAGAATTGGTTGTCAATTGACTCAATTCTAAGGACTTCTAAATTCCGTAAGAAATAAATAAATTAGTCTCATTACGTATACATTCTTTTATCAAACACTAAACTGACACCAAATTAACATTAGTATAAAAATATGATAACTATTTGTATTTTTTGTGACATGAAAATATATATTTAATTAATAAAAATCGAATTTTTATACGGGTGTAAATCTAGTGTTAACATTATTGTAAATCAAAATACCCAGGCCAAAAAAAACAAATAAAAATAAGTTGGACACACCAAAAATAAATAAATAAATAAAAATAATTTGAAGTTCTAACTAATCCCCCTAATTACCTTCCTAACTTTTAAATAAAGACATATTTGAAGTTTTAACAATTTAATGTTTTAAAAAAATAACATTTATATTTGGATTTTTTTATTTTTTTACATTAATTTTAAGTATATATTCATTTTGATCCCCAAAATTTTTAAACCACACACGTTAGTCTCAACTAAAATTATTTATTTTTTAATCCTTAACTTTTCGTTCTGTAAGTCAAATTGGTTCCAAAATGTTATTTAATTTATACGCTTTAGGAATTAGTCTAATCTATAAAACAAAAAATTAAGGACTAATCTTATTTATAAAATAAAAACTAGGGATAAAAGGAAATTAATTTTAGTTAGGGACTAATGGTATCTGAATTGGAATTTTTTAGGAATTAAAATAGATATATATTCTTATTTTCTTACATTTTAAGTATTAAGAGGTTGAATTAGACTCTTTATCACTACTAAAAAAAGGCCAATTAACTTACTAATTTACTTAAACAAATATTAAAATTCAAATGTTATTATATATAATTTAATTGTCACCAAAAAATATATAGTAATTTAATAACCGACAATTAAATCTTTAAATGAAATCCAAATTTATGGTGAATTAAATTTTAACCCAGGAAATACTACCATAAACAAATCATAATGAGACTTATGTATTTAAAAAAAAAAAAAAAAGCGCATAAATTAGGTTGTTAGGTTGATTAAAAGTAATTTGACTTTTATGGCCATCGTTAATTGAAATGTCATCGTCAGTAGGGAAGAAAAACGGTATGGATGATTATTGATTGTTCATCATTCATTCACTTTGTCTAGGTTTGATTCATTAATGGTTTGTTAGCTTGCTTTTCTCATCAAATATTTTAAAGTGAGTTAAGTGACCTTGACATCTTGGCTGGTATGCGTGTTTAGATTACTGTTTGTACATAAGTTAAATATTAAATTAGTCCCTAAAATTTGGGCTACAATCAAATATTTAAATTGATCTCAAAATTTAAATATTATCAAATTGGACTCTTACTTTTAAGATTGTGATTCATATTGGCCCTTTTAAGATTGTTCGTAAAAAAATGATGATGTGACCATTAATTGTTTACGCTGAACTCTAATAACACAATATCGTGATCTGTTCGCGTCATCACAGTATCAAAATGACGTCGTTTAAGGTCGAAGAAAGTTAAAATCTTTCTCACACAACACATTGAAAAATAGATTTTAACTTCTTTCACTCTCAAATGACGTCATTTTGGTACTTTATGAGCACGAACAGATCACAACTCGTTTTATCAGAGTTCAGCATGGACAATTAACGACCAAATCAGCGTTTTTTTTACGGACAACCTTAAAATGGTCAATATGAGTCACGTTTATAAAAGTGAAGGACCAATTTGATAACATTTAAATTTCGGGGACCAATTTGATGGTTGCCCCAAATTTCAGGGGCCAATCTGATATTTAACTTGTTTGTACATACATAATTTTTTTTTTTAAAGTTTGTAAATAAAATTGGTGTCGACATAATTTTGCAGAATTTAATTTTATCAATATTGGATTTATGTTGATACGATTTATGTTTGAGACTTTTATTTTGAATATAATTATTACCGAAATCGTTAAAAATTATTTTCTTTTTGAATTAATTGTTTTTAAAATGTCAAATTTACTAAGGATATTGAATTTTTCTTTTCTTTTGTTTTTAAGTATAAAAATAAAGTTTAATTTAATTAAATAAAATGCCGACGATATTTACAAATCAAAGATTCAAAGTATAAACAAATCTTAAATGTAATCAATGTTAAGTATTTTGGATAATATATTTTTTATTATTTCGAATCATCTGTCTTTTATCATTTTGTATAATTAGTTTTTTATTATTTTTATGATCAATTTTCATATTTTTTTTTGTATATTATATTTTTTTTTGCTAATTATTGATATTCTATCAGTTATCTAACACTGTTTTCATTTTGAATGTCATGTAAAAAAATAACTTGAAACATTTTTTCTGTCAATTTAAACTAAATTTTTTAAGTCATTAAAAAACTAATTTTTTAAATTACTTATTTATTTATTTATATATAAGCAGTTTTTCTTTTCATTTCTTTACTTTTCTCTCTTTCAACACCATTTTTAATATCACAGCTCCAATTTTTTTTAAATATCTTAACTTCGACCGGTCGAGACTAATTTAATAATCTTGCGTCTTATCAAATTTTTTTTTTGGAAGTTTAATACTTTAATGTGGTTATATTCCATTTTATCCAAAACTAAATACTTAAATAATTCAGGCCAAATTATGCTAACAACTCCACTTTTTATATTTTAAACTTTAAATTTTAAATATTTCAAAGTTCAACCTCAAACTGAGGGTTAAAAAAGTAACCTTAACAATAAAAAGTTGGTTAATATAAAAATTGGCTAGTTTTACATTTGTATGTCAACCATGCAAACTTATCAAACTCGCGAGTTTAAATAAACTCATAAAGTCGACCTAAACTCGACTCGCGAGTTAACTCGTAATTATCTATTATATAAAAACAAAAATATATTATACATAAATCTAGGTATTTAAAATTAAAATTTTTTAATTTTAAAACACATAATAAGCTAAACTAGTTATATATATTTATGATTCAAATGACAATTATCAATTATGCAATAAGTACAATAACATATAACATACAAGACACAAATTAAGTGCAAAGAGGAGTGTGTGTGAGTAAGTTAATAATTTTGTAACTCTAACTCTTAAAGAAAATCTTCTTTTTGGTAATATGACTTGGGCAAAATTGGGTTAAATTCAAACTTGTTGACTCTCTCACAAACTCTCGAGTTTGAACGATTTTATGCGAGTTTACCCGAGTTTACACGAGTTCAGCCGAGTTATTGAGGTGCGAGTTTAGTGCCTAATTGACTCGATTTCACTACTTAAACTCGTAAATCCGTAAGAGTTTAAGAGTTAACACTAGAGTTTGACAACCATGCAACCATTCTAAGTAACCAATAAAAATTCAGCCAATAACTTAAATTGGATATTCTATTTTTTTATGTTTTGGATGTTAAAGTTGACTGAAGTTACTTTAGGTTTCGAATATCCTAAATTTTTATTGTAGATATTCTATAAACAATATATAATTTCATATGTTCTATTTTCTATTAGCTAATTTATTGGTTAGAAAATTATTGATTAGTTATAAGTTTTTTTTACTCATGTATATAAACAGCTCCATATTTCTATTTTCTTTTAAAATTTCAATGGCTTGATTTCATAGTGGTGTATTTTTTAAGGAAAGTCACGAGCATATCGTTTTACGAAGCGGGGTTGCACACACACTCATGAATCATGATGTCGTTTTTCTTCGATCTTACTCTTCTTCCACTCTCCACACAGAAGAAAACTAATTAATCTCTTATCCACTCTGCTTAAACCTGAAATTACACAACGGTCAAACTTTGTTATTGTTAATTTAGAAAAAAAGAACCACTTTTCCTATATCATTATTCATTACCCTTTCTTCTTTATTCATCACTTCGTTTTCCAAGCACGAGACCAAAAAGATATTGTTAGATAAAAAATAAATAATTACTAAAAATAAGATCGTTACTAATTACTAAAACAAATAAATAAATAAGAAAAGGAAAAACAGAGAAGAAAGCTTAGTTAGTGACACACACACACACCCTCTTTCATCATCATCATCGAAACCCTTTTGCTTTCCCTTCAATCTTCTCCTTCCTTCTGCGGGTTTCAGCAATCAATGAAAGCTGAAAATCACCTTTAGAATCCAAAAGTGTAACCCCTCCCAAACATGCCTTTTCATTTTCATTCCTTTTGAGCTCCTCAACAATGGCTGATGATCTTTCTTCCATCACCAAGGTTAGTGCCCTCCCTTCTCTCTCTCTTTATACTCGCTTCATGTGTCATGTTGGCCCTCACGATTCAAATCCTCCAAAATACATGACCCGAAAAGATTCACTTTTTGGCTTTGTTTTTTCATGGGGGTGTGGCACGTGAGATTGTCCGATCTAGTTTCTTAAAATAACCAGAAAAAAAAAATGGAATATGTGAGTCAATTTTTTGAATGCCAATGGGGTCTGTGATGTACATTCTCTTTGCATTTGGTTGGTTAGCTCACTGTTATTATTATTATTTTCTATTTTTTCATGCCCTGGATTTAATTGTTTATAATGTATACTATAAATATTGAATTCAATTATTGTATTGCAATGGTTACAGGATGTTTTCCTTGGAAAGGGTTTGAAAAATACTACTTTGATATGGAGGATGGTGGTGCTGACCCTTGCTATGGTCTCTGGTGTGTATATATGTTCTATTTGTCTCAAGCAGATAGGCATAGGCACTGCTACTGCCAAGATTGGATTTTTAGATATCAAGGTTCTTGAGAAGCAGTGCCCCGAACCTAACATTGAGCCTTGGGAGATTCCTTTTGTTCACTACCCCAAGCCCAAAACTTACAGCAGGTGAAGGATGGTGCACTGCTTAAACCTGAGATTTTAGTTGTTGAATCTGTATGGATTTTACTGATGTTTGTTGCTTCTGTGGTTTGTTAGGGAGGAATGCGCGTGCAACCCTGTGCGGTATTTTGCTATTCTGTCGATGCAGAGATCGGGGAGTGGATGGTTCGAGACATTTTTGAATAGTCATGCTAACATAAGCTCAAATGGGGAAATATTTTCGGTTAAGGTCAGGAGGAGTAATATGTCCACGATAACAGAGACGCTGGATACCATTTATAATCTAGATTGGGTCAGTAGTGCTTCGAAAAATGAGTGCACAGCTGCGGTTGGCTTGAAGTGGATGCTTAATCAGGTGGATGTTGTTTTGTTTAACAATGCCCCTATGTTTCATCAAATATTTGTGTTCTGTTATGTTAATATTTGTATCCATTTCTCCTTCTCATACTTGATGCAACACTAGAATATGCTTTAGATAGAGCAACAAAACTTGCATTTTTGTTGGACATTAAAAGTGCATTAGCATGTATGAATTCTTCTGATACTGAACCTCCTGCGAATTCTGATATCATCTCTTGTTAGATGGTTGAAGAAATAAAAATGGATTACTGGTATATCCATGTAATGGTTCAAAGTATGTTTCTTTCAGAGTTCAGTTACTTACTGACTGCTACTTACAAGAAGTCTAGAACATTCCACTTATCTGTGTCGTGCATTCTTCCAAGAGTCTTATCCTTCACACGTTGTTTAAAACAATGTTGTATTATCTTTTTCTATCGATGTGTTGATGTACACCACATTAGGTCCTTATTAGTAGTTCATAAGATGCATTTGCTGATTTCTGTTAAGACATTGTCACCTACCTAGGTTGATGACTTCCCATTGTTCATCTTACACTTTACTATAGTGAGCAGGTTTGTGTATGAAAGTAATGATCATGCATGTATATAATAACATTTAGTGTTAAACAATTTAGATGGATTAGTCTAGTGAATTAGTGAATTATGGAATCAGAAGCTTTATTTTAGAATGAATTAGACCTACAGAATGCGGTATGTTTTCTCACATAGCTCAATTTTTAAGGCCTACATTTTTCTTTTGCTTTATCCTTGCTTCTTTTGATGATGCTTTGTCCTATGTCTCTGTGTTCTTTTCTTATTATAATTCTTGTTTTCTGCGAAAAACATTACTATTGTTGGTTGTTATACTATATAGATAAGCAGGAGTTTGCTTTTACCTTTGTTCAGCATCAGCTATACAGGAATTTTGTAGGTGAAGCCTAGTTTCTAGATGTAACTACCCTGTTTCTAGATGAAACCCTTCACTAGTTATCTTTCATGTTCTTATCGACTCATCATTTTCCTGATTGTTTGTAGCATCTGTTACTGCTATAAAGGATTAGCACAGGTTGACTGGTTAAGCTTTTAGTAAGTTTCCCTTTAACACTTAGGTACCATAGGATGCAGAAGCTCCTTTGCATTGCATGTTGATTTTCAAAGGGGTGGTATGAACAGATAAAGTTATATGTCACTCAGTTTTCCTAGTGTTCAGCGAATACTGTATTCTTATGTTCAATCCATTTTTATTAATGGAATATCTCCGTCTTGGTACTTAAGCAACTATGCACTTGGTAAATTAGTTTCTAATGCGCAAAGACAAAGAAGAATTCATTCAATAAGGTTCCTTATGTTTGCCCTCTCTCTCTTGCATCAGAACACAATATTTTAACATCTGGTTTTTAAATTTTTTTATATTTTTATTGTGTTTGCTTAATGGTGCTTAATACCAACGTGGCACTAGATTCTTTCATGCTGGATCATTTTAAGCTTATAAGGCATCTGATTATATCCTAAATCTGAATTTTAATGCAGGGCTTGATGCAGAATCATGAACAAATTGCTGAGTACTTCAGAATACACGGTGTTTCAGTCATATTTCTTTTCAGAAGGAATCTTTTGCGCCGGATGATTTCTGTAATTGCAAATGAGTACGATCGGAATGCTAAGTCATTAAATGGAACTCATAAATCCCATGTTCATTCACCCAAGGAGGTCTCTCTCTCTCACTCATAATGTTCATGCGTTTTTTGGTTGCGATATGGGTTTGAACTTAAGATCATGCTTAAGAATGATGATATTTTATGTTAATAGATTATGATTATGCTTTCAGGCTGAAATACTTGCACAATACAAACCCAAACTCAATTCATCAACATTGATGCATAATCTGAAGCAAGTGAGCGACACCACCAAGAAGGCTCTGGAATATTTCAAGAGCACCAGACACATTCTCGTATATTATGAAGATGTCGTCAAGAACCGGACTGTAAGTCACACAAACTATCTGCTTACTTTTTATACATGCACACTCCAAGCTCTTGATGATTCATTTCCTTTTCTCGTTTTCAGAAATTAATGGATATTCAGGATTTTCTCAAGGTTCCTCATATGGAATTAAAGACACGTCAGGTGAAGATACACAAAGGAACCTTATCCAGCCAAGTCGAAAATTGGAACGATGTAGAGAAGGCACTCACCGGAACACCATACGAGAATTATCTCCACGAAGATTACCGTAGATAACGCCGCTGGGTATGTACATACCTCATGC
>JASCZI010030260.1:90487-109303 GCA_036250425.1 Stylosanthes scabra
TGTTTAACGCCGAATGCAAAACCATAGACGGACTCGTCGAAGGAGCAGCAAGCTTGTGCCTAACCAACGGCCTTGCCAACGATGACTTCAGAAAGTAGCTGACTACCAAACCGGTATGGACCCGTAAAGAGATGCAAGCCAAAGCGAAGGAGTTCATCCACCACGAAGAGGTCAATCGGATAGTGGCGGCCACCAAGAATCAGCAAACGGCTCCCCGAGGTAACGCCTCGATGCAATACCAAAGGGATAGCCAACGCGAACATGGGTCCAGGGGAAACCCTAAACCCTCCAAGCAAAAGTATGACCACTATACCCCGTTGGTAGCATCCATCACACAGGTATATCAACAAATCTCAGATAAGGGAATCTTACCCCGGGAAAGGGCCCTACGGGGAAGAACCCAGAATGCAAAAAACAAGTCCCTGTTTTGTGATTACCATCAAGGATTCGGACACAAGACGGAAGATTGTTATGACCTAAAGGACGCCATCGAGCAAGCCATCAGAGACGGTAAGCTGAATGAATTCACTCAGATCATTCGCGAACCTCGAAATGCCGGACGAGAACGGTCGGAAGGACCGGAGACTCGGAATCCTCGAAACTTTAGGAACAACGATGAATCGAGGCCGATAGTCCAAGTTATCACTTGGGCCAATCATGTGGAGAAATCTAAGTCGGCCCACAAAAAGGATCTCAAGATCCTAGCAACTGTGAAAAGTGCTCCCCCGCAGTTCCTGACGATCACGTTCCACGATAGAGACCTTGAACACGGAATTGCTGATTCCGACGCTCCGTTGGTAATCTCAGCTCGGGTCGGGCCAGGAGTAGTCCGAAGAATCCTAATCGATACAGGCGCCGATTCAAACATTATGTTCCGGCACACCTTCGATGGACTAGGATTCAAGGATCAGAACCTCAAAACCCACCAACCAGGAGTTATGGGACTCGGCGATCACTTCATCAAGCCGGACGGAAGCATCGAGCTCCCTATCTCCATTGGAACCGGGCACTCCCAGAAGACGGTGATGGCCGAATTTGTGGTGTTAAAGGACTCCACAGCCTATAACATCATCTTGGGCAGGAAAACAATTAACGACTTCTCTGCAGCCGTATTCACTAAATTCTTGGTGATGAAATACGAAACGGACTCAGGAGACTTTGGAATCCTACATGGAGATAGGGTGATGGCCGAAAAATGCAAGCACGACAACTTGGCCCTTCGATCCAAATCCCGAGATTCTTCCGGCATTTACCTAGCTGATCTCGACGCCAGGATAGAAGAGCAACCTCGGCTAAAACCAGATGAAGATCTGAAAAAGTTACAAATCGGAGATTCCTAAGAACGCCACATGTTCTTAAATCGAAATCTGCCCTATGAACTCAAGCAAGAACTCTCGGACTTCCTTAAGAAGAACGGAGACCTTTTCGCCTTCACACCAGCTGATATGCCGGGAATCGACCCGTCAGTGATGTCGCATTCCTTGGCCATTGACCCTAGCCACTGCACCGTCGCCCAACGCAAGAAACGAATGTCGGACGAAGGGGCGGAAGAAGTGAAGAAGCAAACAAAGGCACTCCTCGAAGCGGGATTCATCCGAGAACTACCTTACTCCACTTGGCTGGCAAACGTAGTCTTGGTTAAAAAGGCAAACGGGAAATGGCGTATGTGCGTCGACTATTCCGACCTAAATAAGGCCTGCCCAAAAGACGCCTTCCCACTACCTAGTATCGACGGATTGGTAGACGCCTCTTCCGGCTACCAATACCTTTCCTTTATGGATGCCTACTCGGGATACAATCAGATCCCAATGCATAAACCTGATGAAGAAAAAACGGCGTTCATCACTCCAGACGGAACTTATTGCTACACAGCCATGCCTTTCGACTTAAAGAACGCCGGAGCGACATACCAGCGACTGATGACTAAAATCTTCAGAGACCTCATCGGTCGGAAGATCGAAGTTTACGTAGACGAAATGTTGGTCAAAACGGAAAGCCCGGAAAACCTTATCTCCGACCTCCATGAAGTCTTCGAGTCCCTCTGACGTTACAAAATGCGTTTGAATCCCTTAAAATGTGCCTTTGGTATGGAAGCAGGGAAATTTCTAGGATTCATGATAACCCAGAGAGGAGTTGAAGTTAACCCAGAGAAATGCGAAACGATTCTTCAGCTCTCGAGCCCAACCAACCTAAAAGAGGTTCAACGGCTAAACGGCAAACTAACGGCGTTGTCTCGTTTCCTCGGAGCATCGGCAAGGAACGCCTTACCTTTCTTCAAGTTGATGCAGAAAGGAATTAACTTCGAATGGACGCCGGAGTGTGAGGAGGCCTTCCTCAAGTTTAAAGCCATATTATCGGAACCTCCAGTCCTTTCAAAGCCAATAAATGGCGAACCGTTGTACCTCTATTTGTCCATCACGGACGAATCCATTGCGGCAGCACTAGTAAGAGAAGACGAGTTGGAAACCAAATGCCGTTATACTTTATCAGCCGAGTCCTACACGAGGCTAAACTACGATACACCAAAATCGAGAAACTGGCATACGCACTCCTCGTCTCAGCAAGACGACTCCAGCAATACTTCCAAAGTCACACCATCGTCGTCAGGACTGACCAAGCCATCCGAAGAATACTCCAAAAGCCAGACCTGGCAGGTCGGATGCTAGGATGGGCCGTTGAATTATCACAGTTCGACATTCAGTTCCAACCCAGGGCAGCCATCAAAGCACAAGCAATGTCCGACTTCTTGGCAGAGATGATAATCCCAGATAAAGCGGTAGACCAAGAAATCGGATGGAAACTGCACGTCGACGGCTCGTCCACGACGACCTCGGGCGGTGCAAGGGTCCTCCTAGAAAGCTCAGACGAAGTCATGTTCGAGCAGTCTATTCGATATGACTTCCCCATTTCGAACAACCAAGTCGAGTATGAAGCCCTTTTAGCCGGATTGACCCTAGCTCAGGAAGTAGGAGCCCGAGTCCTGGAGGTTTGCACGGACTCCCAAGTAGTGAGTTCCCAAATAAACGGCTCTTATCAAGCCAAAGACTCATTCCTTCAGAAATACTTAGCAAAAGTGAAAGCGATGATGGAAACGTTTGACAAGGTCGTAATAACCCATGTTCCTAGAGAATGGAACGCCAGGGCCGACCTCTTGTCCAAACTTGCCAGCATGAAACCAGGGTCGGGAAATCGCTCCCTCATTCAAGGGACGGTCAAGGACCCATCGATATCCATGTCGGAGATGACTTGCCTCCCGATATCTGAAGTAGCGACTTGGATAACTCCAATCCTAAGATACCTAGAAGTCGGAACCTTTCCCGACGACCCCAAAGAGGCCAAAAGAATCAAGAGAGGGGCAGCCAAATTCACCGTAATCTCGGGTCAGCTGTACAAAAAGGGGATAGATCTGCCACTCCTAAAGTGCCTCGACCCATCCCAAGCCGAGTATACTTTAAGAGAGGTTCATGAGGGATACTGCGGCCACCACATAGGCGAAAAGTCTTTAGCTCGGAAACTCATTCGGGCCGGTTACTATTGGCTAAACATGATGAAGGATGTAGTTGAATTCGTTCGGACGTGTGAGAAATGTCAACTCCACGTGGACTTCCATCAAGCACCCCCAGAAAAAATGACCCCAATCTCAGCGGACCGACCATTCGGCACGTGGGGAATCGACCTTGTAGGACCTTTCCCACTAGCCCCCGGCCAACTGAAGTACTTCATTGTCGACATCGACTACTACACAAAGTGGATCGAAGCAGAACCTCTCGCCACCATCACGGCGGCAAAATGTTGGAAATTTGTGTGGAAACAAATCATCACCCGATTTGGGATCCCCTCAATCCTTATCACGGATAACGGAACCCAATTTGCGGACAAGAAGTTCAAGGAATCGGCCCTGGAATTTGGGATCAACCAACGCTTCTGCTCGGTTGAACACCCTCAAGCAAACGGCCAAGTCGAATCAGCAAACAAGATCCTTGTGAAAAGATTGAAAAAACGACTCGACGACGCCAAAGGTCTTTGGGCAGAGGAACTAGCATCCGTCCTATGGTCTTACAGAACAACCCCCCAATCCTTAACCAATGAAACGCCCTTCCGGCTAACCTACGGGGTTGAGGCCATTATTCCAGTAGAGATCAGTGAACCCAGCCCAAGGCTGCTCCTCGACATGGAGGATACCATGGCAGATCGAAATCTGATAGATGAGGTCCGATCAGAGGCGCACCTCACGGAAATGGCCTTGAAACAAAGGATGAGTGCTAGGTACAACAGGGGAACCATCAGAAGACACTTTGAAGCCGGGGACCTAGTCCTACGACAGAACGACATCGGGCCACCAACGCCGGGAAAAGGCAAGCTAACCCCAAATTGGGAAGGGCCTTATCGCGTAACCTCAGACCTCGGCAAAGGGGCATACAAGTTAGAACAACTCAACGGAGAGGAACTTCCAAGAAGCTGGAACGCCACCAATCTCCGACGGTTTTTCTCCTAATATTCCCTTGTTTTGTTTTGTTTTTTTTTTCAATTTTAGATATAGTTATAGGATAGCCACTATCTTTACTCTATTTGCACTTTTGTTTTTTAGTCAATCGGGTACTCTTTTCATTATCCGAGGTATCCTACACCGGGAGGTCGGAAGGTTTTAACGAAGCCCACATTATCCAATAAAATTACTTGTTAACTCTTATATAAAACCACATGATTTACTCGTCTCCATTGGCCTCAATCAACGGTTTATCAAGCCTCAACAAAACGACATTACTTAACCATTTTTACCTTTTCCACTCTTAACATCGGAAAGAAGTGAAACTAAGTCTCGGAAGGACGGAACTGATCACTCCGCCTCCAAATAACTTAGAAAAAATTTTTACGTATTCCCACTCAAAATCTTAGAAAGCCCTTATACTTAAAAGGCGGCACTATTACGAGCAAGAAACGGAATACACTAAGCGGCGAAAAAAGAGCCAACGGCAAAACACTTAGCCAAAATATTCATTCAAAAGCCAACGGTAACCCAACCCGGCAAGTAAGCACGTCACATCGGAAACCAAAGTTATTTTTACACTTAATAAAATTTCCTTGAAATCAAAAGGGGGAAATCCGACTCGGTAAAAACGGCACAACGGATTCCCCACTGAAATTGTTCAAAGTTATAAAGTGAGGATCCGACCTGGACAAAGCACGGCACGACGGACCCTCACCAATGTAGCTACAACAAAACATAAACAAAAAGAGTTTCTACAATAAAGAGATGGAAGCTAAGACTCCAGAGAAGGGTCCACAATCCGGCCATCCACAACCTCCTTGAAAGCCCCAAGAAGAGAGACGTTGAATTCAGGTGCCAAAACGAGAATCTGCTCCTTCAAAGCATTCTCCGTTTCCTTGACAGCGTTCTCTGCCAGCTTTAGCACCTGTTGCCGACCCGCCTCCGCTGCAGTAAACGATGCCTCCGCCTTATCGGCACGAGCCTTCTCGTCGGAAACCTGCTTCCTCAAGGATTCCAATTCGGTCGATAGATTGACCTCACGATCCTTCAAGCACTGAACCTCGGCATCCTTTTCCTTGCCCGCCTTCAACGAGACCTCTAGGTCCTTCTCGGCTTGAGACTTGGCAGCTTCCGCGCCGACCTTTTCCTTCTCCAAATCGGCCCGACGCTGATCCAACAGCTTCATCTCCCCAGTCAGCTGTGTGCATCGGCGCTCCCAATGGTCAGCCATAGTCAGCCGCGGCTCGACCGACTTCAGGATCGTGGCAGAACGGAGCATGGCCCACTGGACCCAGCGAGTGCTTTCCATCGGGTCGTAGTCACGGAGAGCCTCCAAGGCACGGGGACCCATGAAATTATTCTCGATGAACCCCGACGCATCGAAAGATCGGTCAATGGGGCAAAGATCCCACTAAGAACCGTCGGAAGTTCTCGGCCTCTTCCGAGCCAAAGTCGTCTCGTCGTTAGCATGCTTCCCGGAGGGGGACGACGGAACGACCTCAATTTGTTGCTCCGGCCCTTCCTCCTGAATCGGAGAAGAAATCTCCAATTGAGTGGCAGCTCCCTCACCAAAATTGGAGGAACCACCGTCCTCCGGATTTGGCGACGACGCTCGGCCACTTATCGGATTAGGAACGACCAAGCCTTGAGGATTCGCTTGCATAGCTTGGCGAAGAAGCGCCAATGTCTTTTTCCCTCCGGCCATCTCCACTGAAAATTCAAAATCAAAAACAAGATGAGATAACCACAGATGCGAAAAACAGACAAAAGGAAATGCAAATTATACATACGGATTGCCTCTCTTGCACGTTCGGGATTTCCCAACACTGCCTTGGGCTTCAAAAAACGTTTGGAAAACAGCCACAACAGAATGTCAGCCGTATCCCTCTGTTCTTCGTTCAATTTAGTATAAGAAACCGGGACATAATTTAACCCGGCATCCTTGCTCCAGTAGGACAGAAATCGGCCGGCGTCCCATTCCAACGTAAGCCAAAAAGGAGGATGGTCGCCAATGGGAAATACCTTAAAATAACGACCTTTAAAGTCGTGGAAGGACTCCTCGTACAAGCCGAAGATCCTTCGGTATTTCCCGGGACGAACCGACATATACCCCTTCTTGGTCTTACCTTCGGCGTTGGGGGAAAACACGATGAATAAATATAAGAACACTTCCGGGTCTTGCGGAAGCTCGAGATATTCCGTCACCAACTCAAAACACCGGATCGACGACCAGGTGTTAGGGTGGAATTGGGACGGAGCGACGAAACAGCGTTGAAGTAACCGCTGCTGAAAAGAAGTGAAAGGAATGCGAACACCAAACTCCGTGAACATCACCTCGTTCACCCACAACCAGTGGGGAACTTGGGGATGTTCCAAGTTGAGTTCGCATATCCTCTCCCCACGTTGCGGAAGCTTAACCCAGTAGTGCTCCTCTTCCTCCCCACCGCCACAAATGACGCCGGACTCTTTCAGTGACTTCAAGTATCCTCCGTGAGGGTCGAAGGACTCCCCAAGACGTCACGAGTAGCCCAGTTATATAAGGGATTCAGTTCGTGAGGCATTTGAGCCCCTTCAACCTCACGAACCCCCTCTTCAGGGTTGTTTCCCCTAACTTCGGCCATTTAACCTGTTCGGAAAGAAGAGAAGTAGAAATGAGTTATAAAAATTAACAGAGTTTGATCTTTGTAAACAAGAAATTCTTCCCAAAAAGAGAGGAGAAATGGCAGAAGAAGGAGATCCCCGAATAAAAAAGAAGAAAGGAAATGGTAAAACAGAGAAAGGAGGTGAGCTTACCACAATAAAGAAAATGGAGTTCCTGAAGAAGAATTGGCAGAGAGAGAGACGAGCACTCGAGACACTTGAGTTTCTAAAGTTTTAGGAAAATGGAGTAAGAAGCGAACGGAGTAAGAGAAAGGTCTCTTCCCTCTTAACCATTTATAAAGAATAGGGAAAAGACTCTCTTGCTTCTATTGCAAAGAAGTTAATGCAGGATGAAAAGGGAAAATCCCCTTCGGATTTTAACTCCCATCATTATTGCGAAAAACGAGGAGACACGTAACTCCCTCTCTCCACGTTCTGAAAAGACGCGTGCGTCAGCAGTCAAAGCTGAAACGACACCTCCTAGAAGCTTCTCCAAAACAAGTACCATGACAAACGAACGACGAGTGATCGATATCCCGGAACGATGAGCAACCGTTACCTACGAAATTGTCTAACCTCGAAAGATCGGATCTTCCAACCTTCCGAGCTCGGGGGCTACTATTCCGGATATTGGGCTCGCCTAGCCCAAATCCATATCGGACCTCCCTTACGTCGGCCCAAGGCTGACAAGTGGCCCAAATCCTCTACGGATCCACACAAAGAGCCCACAACATCAATTATCGGATCCACACGAGATCAAGATCACATCTGTACCGATCTTGTACGGATTTACCTCCTAAATTATAGGAACCACCACGGGTATATAAAGAGGAGATCAGCTCTCCTCCAGGTACGTCTTCTAAACCCTACCCAATTGCTGTGTATTCGAAGGCTCCCAAATCCTTATTTGGTGACCCTTCCCCTACACGCTATCACTCACTCATAGCAACTCTCAGCCTTCTTCCTTGGCACCTCCGGTTACCGAAAGTCCCAAAACCCTTGAAGGTATATTCTGTACAAAATTCTTTCTAAATGTTCAAAAACACTCTCCTAAACACAATAAACACAATTATTGTTATTAGGAGCGGATCTAGAAATTCAGCGGAGGCGGACCGAAAATTTGAATTTATATTATAAAAATAAGGTGTTGTTATACGAGAATTAAAGTACTTTTATACGATAGTAGGTGTAAAAATGAAGAGAAAAAATAGTAAAAGGGAGAGAAAATAACCGAACTAAATAAAAGATTATATGATTAATTGATTATAAATGAGTAATGCGGTAGAACGATCACAATTTATTAATTTTGGTTAGCTATTAGTAATCAAATTAAAAAGGTACCTACTACCATGAAGAGGTTGAGTGGTGAAGAGGATGAAGATTGTATTGATATAACCAACACATAAGGTGTTTTTTATTTTCTTTTTATTTATTTATTTAAAATCAAGTTAAATATTTATGTGATAATCTCCACCATCTTCATGAGACAACATCTTCATCTTAGAACTCACCCATTAAAAAATATTGGCAAAAAAACATAATGCTACGCTGTTAGGCTAAAGATAATTGACATGTTGATTAATAATATTGACTAATATAAATTAACAGTCTCATTACACATCCAAATATTTATCCCAACCAAGTGATTTTTGCTCACTCTCACCTAGCGCGTGCGATACATGCACAACTCACCCAAAATTTGAAAAATGCGAAAACATGGGCACTTCTCTGCAACTTCTTCATGTTTTTGTTGTAGTGCTTCCTCCTCCTCCTCCTTCTTGCTGTTTTTGTCACCGTCGTCGTCGTTGCAACAGCTATCATTATCGTCGTTGTTGTTGCTACCGTCATTTTCGTCATCATCGATGTTGTCTTCTTCTTCCTCTTCTTTCTCTTCTTCTTCTCCATCTTCTTTGTCTTCCTCCATTGTTACGTTGTTGCTGTTGTTAGTATTATTGTTGTTGTTGATGATGAAAAATTGAATTGGATATTCTAGAAAAATAGAAACAAATTTTTATGAAAAACATAAATAATTTTTCATATAAAACAAGAACGAATTTTCATATAAAAACTGAATTGAATTTTTACGAAAACATAAACGGATTTGCATAAAAAACATAAATGGATTTTCATGCAAACCGAAACAAATTTGGTGATGAACCCACGCCTGAGCGTGGTCTTGTTTAGCTCCAACGTGATGTTGTTCACGTCTAGGCATGACTTTGGGTCACGAAAATAGAAACGAGTTTTGAATGAAAACATAAACGGATTTTGAATTGAAACAGAAACAGATTTTCATATAAAAAATGAATTGGATTTTCATGAAAACAGAAATGGATTTTGAATTAAAGTAAAAACGGATTTTGAATTGAAACAGAAACAAATTTTCATATATAAAAATTGAATTAGATTTTCAACAACACTTAGATTGATCCAAAATCAATATTGATTTACATTGATGCATGATCCAAAATCAATATTGATTTACATTGATGCATATTTATTCACATACATACAATTTCAATGTCAAAACATACAAATCAATATTTTAGTCTTCTTCTTCTTTTGTTCCTCCTCCTGTTGCTGCTGTTGCTCCTCCTCATCTTCTTGCCACTGTCATCGTCGTCGTTGTTGTAATGTCCCACATCGGTTAGAGAGAGAAATGAACCATGTCTTATAAGGGCGTGGATACCTCTGCTTTGTGGACGCATTTTGATGGGTGAGTGTGGGGGGCTTTGTAATCATCCCTATCATCGAAACAAAATCGTGCGTTGGAGTGAGTGTGGGGGACCCACAGAGGGGTTAGCTTTCCTACCTGACAAAGCAGACAATATCCACAAGCAGGCGGAATGTTACAGTTGTCACTATCATCGTCGATGTCATCGTCTTCATCGTCGCTGTTCTCGTCGCCATCGTCGTCTTCTTCTTAACGTGCTGAAGAGAAGAAAAAATGTAGTAATAAAAGAGGAGGCGTGTGTGTAAAAGGAGCTTGGTTGGATTTGGTTGGCAAAATCACTTGGTTATGTATAATTATTAATAAATTAAAATGGATGGCCCTTAAGCATTTTTCAATATCAATATGAAAGCACTTTTTATATAATAATAGGTATAAAAAAACAATTATAAAAAAGAAAAATAAACTAAATAAAAAATAAAAAGTAATTAATGCAAACACATTAATAAAATTTTAAAGAGCATTAAGTTTAGGAGTACATTATACAATTATTTTATCTAACCAAGTCATATATCTCATTTTAACTCAAATAGAAAATTATTTCAATATCAAATAAAAATTTATTTTTATACTATTTGACATAGAAATAATCTTATATTTGACATAAAAATAAATAATTTGATTATATTTGATTAAATAAAATAAGTATGTATCTAACATTATTGTTTGAAAAAATCTAATATATAAACTTATTTACCCTCTTTACACATCTACGTCATAAATTTCCGTCCCTCATTGCTTGCTTATGCTTGTTAAAAAATATATTTTATTTAATTTTACCAAACACACACGCGTTACGACTTTTAAAAAGCTAACTCTTCAATTACGTGTTGTTTATGTTGATAAAACCTCCAAGTTTTATGGAATTTTTAATCAATTACATGTTGTTTGTGTTGATGAAATTGTTATTTAGATTCAATTTTCTGTTGTTTACTATTATTGAGGTTTTATTGAGTTTTGGTTCGATTTAAACTTAGATTAGGGTTTGATTTGACAATTTGAATTTAGTTTTTTTTTATTATTAAGTTTGGGTTCGATTTTGACTTAAATCACGGTTTGAAATATCTATTTATTTGGGTTTTGTTTTGCAATTTTCATGTAATATTGATGTTTGTACTGATAAAATATGTTTTCATTCATTTTGCTATTATATTTCGGTTCAATTTATTAATATTTTTTGATTTAATTTTTCCAGTTTTCATATGATAGTTGATGTTTGTGCTAATGAGATATATTTCAGTTCGTTTGGCTATTATATTTTTATTTAATTTAGGGACGATTCATATTCAAGGAGAAGAAGAGGATGATGACGGAGGAGGAGAAAAAAGAGGAAAAAGAAGATGATAACGACGATAATGATGAGGGCCACGTCGACAACTTCTTAGACATAGATTAGACTTTAGCAATGAAGAAGATGATGATGATGATGTTGACGACGACTACGGACAAGAAGAAGATGCAGCAACATACATTTGACGCTCTTTTGAAGAGAATGAATTAAAATTACTTAATTGAGCGAGTAAAATAGGTGTGTAAAGAATATCATCCATATTTTAATATATTAAAATGATTATTTATAGTTTTGGCAAATATTAATGCAATTGGAAGAATAAAGTGCAGTTCTCTCAAGGTAATAATAAAAAAAAAAGTGCAGTTCTCTCTACATATTAACTTACAACTAAAGGTAGAGAAGAGGAAAAAAAAAACCTAAATTATAAAGTTTAAACTACTCTAAATTTAATTGAGTAAAGCACTCAGAACGTTTAGGAATGAAACCTAAACTCTTAAAGTAAGTCAAATCAGTGCATTTGACACCGGTATATCATTTGCTTAGGACAAAGCTGGTCAAAATTGCGCGTCATAGAAGATCCCATTGGCCATTGCATCATTTGCATAAGTACAATAATGTTGACTAACCATTCTTCACACGTTGCCTTCATGCATTCAACATGGCGAGGCCATTTTTTTGACCTAGTCGCTTGTTCCTAAACAGTGAACAACGAACAACATTCACTTACAAAAATGAAATTGCTAATTAGAAATACCGAGAATTTTTAGGTGGTAAAAGTATTTAGTGGTCTACTAAGGTTTTAAGTGTTATTTTTAAAATAAAAAAATATAAATATATATTAGAAATAACCACAACTACACATTTAGAATCTTTTTCTATAATCTTTAAAGAATTACTAGATATTTTCACCACCATAGACAAAACTTAGAAGTGTAAGCTTTGCTACCAAAACTCAACTACTGCTTTTATTATAACAATATAAAACTATGTGTCATACACTTGACGAGTATTTTATATGGAATGCACCTTCATCAAACCTTTATTATTAAATTACAGCCATATTTGAATGCTTTCAATGTTTTAAGACATACATGTGTGATTTAGATGTCAATTCATCGTAATATGGATTAGGAATTTTGTGGATGCATAATAATTAATTAATATGTTCTTATGATGGCAGACTTTGTGTAAATTAATAGATTCATTTTTATATATCTAGTGTCTGTGACCTAATAAAATTTATGATCAGCTATATGTCTTTCAACTTGCATACGAATTTGCTAATTACATTTGACAACATTTCACAATGGAATTAAAGATATGATATTGACGAGGGTGATTATTGATTTTTACTTCTTCTCAATTTTTTATTTTTTATTTTTTGTAATTGTTGGTTAATAAATGCTAATTTACTTGATAGTCACTATTTGAAAAACTATTTTCCAAAAGAAAAGATCATGAAGCCTGTAAAAAATATAAAGACTAGCTTTACTACCACTAGGCACTAAGCGAAGCTAATTATTATGATATGGTATGCATTTTTTTTATATATATTATATAATGATGTATTATATTCTCTAACTAATATATTAAAATTGAAAATATTATATTAAATATTATTTTTATGTTTATTTGAATATTATTTTATTTTATATTCAATTTTTCTAAAGTTAATAATTTTTATTATATAAAAGTATTAAAATAAATATTAAATTTAAATTATTTAATGTAGATATATAACATTAAAAAATGATTTTATTAATGTATATATTAAAAAAACTTTTTTAATAATTCCAACACTATTTTAAAAAAATAATACCTTTAGCATTGTAGACATTAATATATATATTAAAAAATAGTTTTATTGTATATATTTAAAAAATTAATTTTTTAATATTGACATTAGAATTATTAAAAAGTTATCTTTTAATATATACATTAACAAAATTATTTTTTAATTGGTTAGATATCTATATTAAATAATTCAAATCTAATGTTTATTTTAATACTTTTGTATAATTAAAAATTGTTAATTTAAAAAAAGATGAATTTAAAGTAAAAATAATACTTAAATAAACATAAAATAATATTTAATAAAATATTTTAGATTTTGATATACTAATTAGAAAATATAGTATATCATTATATAATATATATAAAGAAATGTATAACATATCATAACAATTACATTGATTTAGTGGTGCTGAAGTTGGTCTTTATACTTAAAAGTCATGGGTTAAAATTCCATCTATTGTATAATTATAAAAAAAAAATGGTATATTATATGAGAAGATTAACAATTAAGATCAATGGTTAGACACACTAGAATACCACCAGATAACTTTCCTATTGTATATATTGGATGATAAAAGGAGTTTAAATTAGGGATAATAATGTATCGAAAAGAAGGTGAACAATAATTTCACGCTCTTATCAAATTTATTTTTATTGTATGTCGATTCATCTTTAAACACTCTTTATTAAGTATAAAATACTGTATGTGTTCTTTATCAATAATTTAAATTTAGAGTTTAAAAAAATTGGTTTATGGTTTAAATTTTAAAATTTAAGATTTAAAATTTAGGCTTTAAAATTTAAAAAGCACTACATTTTTTTTCGGATTGTATTAACATTCGTCATTCATGTCCTATTATGAGGAAAATTTATCTCATAAACAATCTTTGGGGAAAAATTATACGATATAGAATTTTAACTAATATACTGAGATTTAATATTTATATATGAGTTATTATTAGGTGTTTTGAAAATAAAAAATTACTCTCTTCAATTAGCTCATGTGAAATACTTTTTCCGGTGACTTCATATCAAATACTTTAAAATTGAAAATGATCAACTTTGTTAATTGTTATAAATATTCATTAATAATATTTTAAAAAAGTAAAATGTTATTTTGGTCCTTAAATCATATTTTAGTCTTTAGTATTTATAACGTTTTATTTTGATCCAAAAAATTTTAATTGAACTCAATCAAGTCACACCATTAAAAGTTGGATAAGAATTTAACAGCGTAGCTAATGTGGTTGTTTCACTCACTGTCTTAAAAAGCCAATGTAACCTTAATTCGCTATGCAGGTAAGATTGAACCACTCACAAGCAACAATAAATATTTTTTTCGTTTGATTATCGCGCGACAATGATGAATAATTAATGTTTCAATGTTTCCTTCATTACAAGAATGGGGAGAGAATATGAAATGTCAAATTTTACAATGTGAAATTTTTAAACGTAAGAGTGAAGAAACTGATCATCAAACAAACACCTATGCAAGTTACAATATTAAGTTTTCGTTCAATTTTAATTGAGTCAAATTGAAATTTTTTAAAATTAAAATAGAAATTTTTAAACGTTAGTGACTAAAATATGATTCGACTTAAACATTAAGGACGAAAGCGATAATTTGTTATTCTTTTTAACTAACACGTCATTACAAACCGTCCGTGACACTTGAAAATTTTTCAATATTTATTGAAGCATAGTAAATGATGGTCAAATTACGTATTGGTAAAATTTAATCTCAATTACTCTCGAATCTAGATTACTAAATGTAGGAATATTGTATTTACATTCTTGGTAAATTAAGATTTTAGTAAGACTGTTTTGGTAACATAATGATGAATCCGGAATTCCGGATGGTATTAATTTTTAGTTTTATTGCTATTAGTGTAGTCAAAAAGCATTTATTTTACATGATTTGAATTTTAGGAAATAGATTTTTTACTTAATCTCAATTGATTTTATAAAATGTGATTTAATACTTCTAATTTTACTTAAATCTTACCTGACGTAAGATCACATTTTACTAGATCAATTGAAATAAAAAATTAAAAACATTATTTTAAAAAAGTTAGTTATGTGATCTGCCTAATGAGTAAAATAATAAAAGTGCATACAAAAATTTTTTATTGTAGCAAAAAATATACATGAAATATTTAAAATGACAAAAATACATCTAAAAAATAATTAATGTTTTGGACATTGGGCCTACACGGCCCAAAAGTCATATATGAACGTCAATCTCGATCAAGTCCAACAAAGGTCGCGGACCGGGCCGAAGAAATAACCGACCATCCGACTTATGCAAATTAGATGATAAGTCCGGAAAGGTCGGACACTCAAGCCCAAAACTAACCGACCCCTATACGATCGGGCACACCTCGGGTATATAAGGGGATCAGCTCTTCTCTCAGGTACGTCTTCTAAACCCTACCCAATTGCTGTGCTCTCAGAAGTTCCCAAATCCTTATTTGACGATTCTTCCTTAGCACGCTATCAACCACACACATTAACTCTCAGCCTTCTTCCTTGGCACATCCGGTTACTCCGGAAGTCCCAAACCCCTTGAAGTTACATTCTGTACAATTAACAATAGACAAAAATATACATACCGTCCATTTACTCTTAATTAACGATGGACAAAAGTACACATGATATGTATACTTGTGTCTATTGTTAATTATCTTTGTAATGTATTTTTGTCCCATCGAATTTTTTATGTGTATTTTTGTCCACCATAAAATTTTTCGTGTTCACTTTTGTTTATTTACTACTAAAATTAATAACCAAAATTATCTACTAGTGTATAATATATATTAAAATATAAAATATATATTAAAAATAATAAAATTATATATGTAATACATGATGATTGATTTTGATGTGAAAATAATAGTGTTATTTTTTAATTTATAAACATTTTAATAAATAAGAAAAACATTAGATTATAAGAGAATGATTTTTTTGCTTCATCATATCTTTAATTAATATTTTAGACTTATAATAATAATTTCTTTTTCTAAAAAAAACTTAAAATAAAAATCAATATCACCCAAAGAAATAGAGATATTACAATAAAATTCAGTAAATTTAGGATTGATTTGCTAAAAATTAAAGAAAATAAGAGAAAGAAAACAATTTTTTTTATGCCATATATAACTTAAAAAATATATAATATAATATCGAGTGATTATTCAATTAAAAAATATGTTTGTATAACCGTTGTCTAATTCATCACTAACTTACCTGACAACTCCTAAATCCGTGATAGTTTAGTCACGGAAATACTTAACAACGGTTAAAATCATTGCTATTTAGTAAAAAAAATTATCGCAAAAATTGTTTTTTGTTGCGGTATAATAATAAATGTATTACAAATTAAATATTTAATTAAATATATTCGCCTAAATTATCTGATAACTTACCATATAATTTGCATTTAATTTTAGTAAGAAAATCATTTCGCGTAAATAACAACCAAAATATTAAATCATTGTATGACCGTTTTCACACTTTCAGTTGTTTATTCTTATCAACATCACCAGCCCAATTAATATCTAGTAATAAAATATTAGAAAAAAAGATTCATGTTGATAGATAGATCATAGATAACCCTAAAACAGAGGTAACGGTGATTCATGTGTGATTGTGTGCTACTGCCACCGTCTGCGTATCTATCATAGGAGCGACTAACGTGCGCAGCAACTCAAAGAAGGAAAGAACTTCCTAGAGCAGCAAGTGGGAGAAGCCTAGAAGAGTTAACGAGAACCGTCTGATTCGTTTCAAAGTGGACCCCACACACATCACAAGACACGGACGGCTTAGACGGACGTTATAACCGAGGCTTAACGTTCTAAACGACTAAATCTAAACCCTCTAGATCCAAACACAAAGAAAGAGCGCGTGTGTTAAGTTGCTTTAAAACCCAACCCTACTCCCACCGTAACCCTCCTCTTTCTTCTTTTTTTGGTCTCTGCACCCCTCCTTAGACCAAAGTCCTCTCTCTTTCTCTCTCTCTCTCTCCGCCGTCTTCCATTCAAGAAAACTCAGAGAGAGAAAAAATAATCAAGAGAGAGAGACACAAAGAAAACTAACCAAACCGTACACAAATATATAGATAGATACATAGATATAAAATAAAAAATAATTTTAATAATTATTTAGAGGTGCTTTGTTTTTGTTTTTGTTTTAGTTGTTGGTGGATTTGAATGGCTCAAGCAACGAACGGTGGGGATCTGAATCAGAATGGACAGCAGCAGAATCAGCAGCAGTGGGCGCAGCCGCATCAGTATCAGCAGCAATGGATGGCCATGCAGTATCCGGCAACCGCCATGGCTATGATGCAGCAGCAGATGATGATGTACCCGCAGCATTACGTGCCGTATATTCATCCTCACCATTACCAGCCTCCACCGCCGCCGCCGCCCGCCGCGCACCACCACCACCAGCACCACTTCAAGCAGCAGCACACTCCGCCGCCGTCGTCTCAGCAGCACCACAACAACCACCATGGCCAGCAGAAGCAGCAATCTGGCTCCGGCGGCGAAGAGATCAGGACGATCTGGCTCGGCGACCTTCACCATTGGATGGACGAGAACTACCTCGTTAATTGCTTTGCTCACACCGGCGAGGTATAATTCTCTCGATTTAATTTAAGCTTGTTGAAATGAAATTGAATTCTTTTTTTTTTTTTTTTTGGTCCTAGATTTGTTGCTTGATTTTGGATTTTGATTGATTCAATGTGATTCTCATTTTGGCATAATTAATATTATTATCTTGTGTGTTTTGTTAGATGCAGGTAATTATAGTAAAGATAATTCTGTTTGCTACTAAATTTTGTTGTTTTCATACTATGGAGTGTAATTCCCTGCTTGTTTGAGATATTCGGTTTTCGTATAAATGAGCTTGATTTATAAATTATAACGTTAAGTGTGTGTATCTACAGAAGTAATTTTTCACATTTTGATTCTGTATTTGGATTTAACTGTCAACATATGTTTGATGAACCGTGCATTTTTGTGCAAACAGAAGATTACAGATTGGTTTTCTTTTTTTTGCTATAACTGGTGACAAGTGAGTTAATTGAGCTGGCATCTAATTCTAGACTTCACGTTTGTGTGTCCCTTGATAAAATTTTTGTCTTGTTGTCTGTGATTGCTGGAATAGGCTGATGATAGGTGATAATTGAATTCCCTTTTAGTCTTTGGTGTTTGTTACTTTGAGATGTCTAGGACTAGCCATGGGGCGGTCCGAGTGGTCCCCTAATTTGAAGGCTGAAGATGTAGGCCTGTTGACCAGACCTTACGTTCAACATAATGCATTTGTGATCTCTTAACTACAGTGTGGAAAACAAGTGTGACAAAAGTCACATGTGCCCAATCTCTCAGTCCTTCTTTTGTAAATGACCATGTGTTGAAGATATGATGTCATTTACATCTGGTCATTATGCTGTTGTGATTCCTATTTGCTCAAATTTTGACATTGTGTTTTCTTATTTGAAGGTTTTATCCGCCAAAGTCATACGAAATAAGCAAACAGGCCAGTCGGAGGGATATGGATTTGTGGAGTTTTATTCACGGCCAACAGCTGAGAAGGTCTTGCAGAACTTCAATGGTACAATGATGCCAAGTACAGATCAGGCATTCCGTCTGAATTGGGCTACATTCAGTACAGGCGAGAGGCGATCTGATGCTGCTGCTACTTCTGATCTCTCTATATTTGTGGGGGACTTGGCCATAGATGTTACTGATGCTATGCTGCAAGAGACTTTTGCTACCAGATATTCATCCATTAAGGGAGCAAAAGTTGTAATTGATTCTAATACTGGCCGTTCCAAAGGTTATGGTTTTGTTAGGTTTGGTGATGAAAATG
>JASCZI010030260.1:121534-138307 GCA_036250425.1 Stylosanthes scabra
AATCTTTTCGATAATAGATGCTACTCCAAGTTCCTCCCTTATATCTTCATTCCTTATTTTATCCAAACGCGTGTGACCACTCATCCAACGCAACATCTTCATCTCTGTCACACTTAGCTTATGTTCATGCTCCCCTTTAGCAGCCCAACACTCTGTACCATAAAGCATAGCCGGTCTAATAGCAGTGCGGTAAAATTTACCTTTAAGTTTTAAAGGTACTTTTTTATCACATATAAAACCAGATGCACTCCGCCATTTCGACCAACCTGCTTGAATCCTATGGTTTACATCCTCTTCAATTTCTCCATTATCTTGTATAATGCATCCAAGATACTTAAAACTTCTAACTTTTCGTAGGATGTTATCTCCAATCTTGATGTATTTAGACAACAAAAAAAAAATCTTGATGTATTTATCCTTAACCGATTGGATTGAAAAATATCATAGAAAATTTAAAAGATATATAGAAATAGAGATAGAAAAAAAAGAAACAAATAAAGACAAAATTATTGGGATCCATTCTATATTTTTGTTATTGGGATTTGATAAAATTTTATGTTGGTAACCTACATATATATTGAAATTAAAAGATATAAGAGAATTTTTAAATGAGTAAAGATTTGAATTTAAATTTCTGTCTTTTGTTTATCATTACCAAACTAATAATTCAATTGGCTAATAATTATATATAAATAATATTTGACATTATAAAATAAAAAATAGATTCTCGGTTTGAATTAAAATAAATTTATTTTTGCGGATTGAACTGGATATTGTTGAATTAAAAACAATTAGGTTGCGAATATAAATATAGTTCAAATGATGAGTTATATTATTTGCATACTAAAATTCAACAATCAGTTAAATAATATATAGATATATACATATAAAAAAATTTTATCTGAATTTTGGTATATAAATAGTATTTTTTTAATTCAAACATAAATAATTTAAACCCGAATGAAAATTAGGATAAAGTGAATTTAAACCGTACTCCCTACACCGTCTGGTACCAATTTACCCACCTCTATAATTTTGTGTTTCCAAACATTGACTATCAGAATTTGAAATTTGTTTGCAGAATAGGTCCAATTGCTTATCATGTTCTACAGTTTGTAAATCTCCAGCAAATAGGAGAATAGGAATGTTTGCTTCAAAGATGACAATTTATTGAAACCAAATTAAAGTGTTATATATGATATAATTAGCTCATTGGGATTCTAAAAAGTTGATTAATTATTTCATGTTGGTATTATGGGATAATAAGAAAAAAAGCACCCGTGCTTGAATGAATAAAGCAAATATTATTATGTCTTCATGTTAATTGTGTATGATCTTAATCTATATGCTTTAAATAGTAATGCAAGGTGCATATATAACCACTTTTATTTTTTCCCTAAGGATGATCAAACTAAAACTTTGGTAGTGATTTACAACATCTAATCGCTTTAAAGAACAAAAAATGTATGTAGCAAAAGATATTGAAACTCAATACTCCCACAACCATGATTTAAGCAACACATGAAACAGAAAAGAAAGTGAAGTGATAAAAAGGGAGAATGTGCAATCATATCAACAGCGACAAGGACAAGCACTTAGAATTTTTGTTTGTCATTTTTTCTCTTTGATTGCTTATTTAATTTCTTTTCATCATTTGTCAGCATGCATGCACCTCTTTAATTCCAACCGTATAGTTTTCTTGAAATTTGAATATAATGATCCCATTGTCGTCTAAAATCTTATGCGAAATTCTCTTTGTTTGATTGATAATTTATTAACCGAGACCAAAATGGAAAAGAATTCACCACCACACTTTGTGTGAAGACATTTGATTGGATTGTAAACAATAATTCTAAGTGTGGTTTAAATTTCTTCATTCATTCAGTTTTTAATTTTAAAATATTATTATAAAAATAATAAATAACTTACATGTAATAAATAAATGGAACATCATATTGATTGTTCCTATTTTTACTCAAAAATTAAATTTTATTATTCTTTTATTCATTTCTCTCCCTTTTTTTTTGAACCATTTTTACGTCCTATACTTGACACTTCCACCCCCTCCCTATGCATTATTCTCTCTTTCTTTTTTATTTTAAATAATTTGTTTTATAAAATAAATCTGACAAAGGTATTTTTAAGGGATAACTATACTTTTAATCATAAAAGTTTGTGGTCAAAATTAATTTGATAACAATCCTTTTTTAATTAAAAAATTGTCACAAAAGTTAAAATTTCTTTCAAAATCAATAAAATGACTATTTTACCTTTTAATTTCAAACTTTACCAAATCTAAATTCCTAAATTTCAATTAAACCCTCACCCTCACCCTCACCTCACACGCAACACACAATCACACAATCAGATAAAAAAAAATGGAAAAAGAGAGAATCAAAGAGAGAAAGTTGGAAAAGAAGCATGAGGGAGGAGAGAGAAAGATGGTGCCGGTGGAAGACTTTACGCCCACCGGCGCCACCGTCGCTGGTGAGGAAGAGAGAGAGGCGAGTTTGGATGGGGAAGAACGCGAGGGGTAGGAGGAGTTCCCCGTCGCCGTCGTCCTATCCCGCCGCCGCGACTTCAAAGGTTTAAATTTGGCCATCATGTGCTTGAATAGAGGTCGAATTATGTAGACGTTTGTGCAGACAGGGGTCGAATCCAGAGTGAAATAAGACGTTTGTGTTCAACGTGTCTGATGGAGTTAAAGAAATCCAATTGAAGATCATGGACCAAGATATTGTATTGGCTCATGTGATGACTTTGTTGGAGAAGTAACGTGAGTACCATAATCTGAATATCTTCTTTTTTTCTACTTTATCATACATGAATTTTACAAGTTTATTAATCAATTATAATTTTGATAAATCTCTGATAGCATTCCCCTGGCTGCGGTGTAAGGAAGCGTCCCACCTCATCCTTACGCAGTCGTCAAGAATGGCCACTACTATGGGGAGATTAAACTTGGCCTAAAATTTATATGAAAAATAATAATATTGGAAGAACATCTCCTATTCATTCTTAAATTATTGTTGTTGTTGATTTAGAGATCTCATGTTCATCCCAAATGATGATATTGTCGTTGTTGTTGATGATTGTTGATGGCTCATACTTGATAGTAGTTGTTGATTTCATCCCCAAATTTTTATTCTTTCCATGTCAGTTATGGAATTTGATGTTCTATGTAGTTATTGATTATTGTTGGTAATGGTGTTTTTCTGTGTTAATGGCGGGATGTTAATTCTAATTTTTTTTTAAAAAATTAAAGGAAGGGTAAAATTGTCAAAATAGATAATTTTGAAAGAAATTGAAATCTTTGTGATAATTTTTTTAATAAAAAAGGATTGGGACTAAATTGATTTTGGCCATAAACCTTTATGACCAAAAGTATAGTTATTCCTATTTTTAATATAAAATTTAGACACTAACACTTACATGCCAAAAAAAAAAACACTAATCCTTCTAATAATTCTATATAATAAGTATACGTATATCTGTTTTAGTTTAGTAATTTTTGATATGCTTGTAATAGATTTTTATGTATGTAAGTGGATATTGACATATATACATAATAATATTATTTTGGACGCGTATATATCATATTATAACTAATACTTATTGGGTTTAATTTTTAAAAATATTTTTTATGAAATAAATGTAATAAAGGATTTTTTAATATAAATTTTGGTCACTAACCATTCTAATATCTCCATTATGTATATATATAAATATGTTGGCATTTTTGGATGTATTCATAATGAGTTTTTATATCTGTGGATAATAAATTTTGATTAAGATAAAATAATTTTAGATGTGTACATTTTTTTGTGACTATTTTAGATGTGTACATTGAATATTAAGATGTGTTTTTTAAATTTTTAAATTTAGTTTATAATTTGGTGTATTTTTTTAAAAAAAGGTGGTAGATGTGTTTTATATTTTTGAATTATGAATGCTGTTTTTATTCATACCAATATTCAATAAAAATTAATTTAAGATGTGTTTAAGCTGGTTATTAGATGTGTTTAAATTTATTTTGAAGTTGCTTCCTTTTTTAACGTGTTTTTTTTTTAAATGTTTGTAGTTATTCATAAGTTTTTTTGTTACATTGATTCATTTGAATTTAATTATTATATTAAATTATAAAATTTTAATTTATTGTTAGTTGGAAAGAGAATAAAAGGAACAACAAATCTAGATGTAATGATTGGAATGAAATATTTTTAAATTTTGAAAAAAATATGACTAAAGAAAGATTATTAATGAATATCTAGGTGTACTTGTAAAATGGATATGTTTTAATTTACTACTATTGTAATTAAATTTTATGTCTATATATATTAGTACTCTTTTAATATTTTTTATTATAAGAATATCACCAATTACAAATGGCCTTTCTAATTAAATCGCCTCTCTTTTATTAGTTACCGATTGATTTAGTGGTAGGTAAGTTAATTCCTTCTTAAGCAATGATCTCAATTTAACTTAGGTTTATGGAAATGAGAAAAGCTTATACTAAGAGACAAGTTATTAACTATTTAATGATGAGTTATGTTGTAAACTCATAGCGTTTAACAAAGATATTTCGAGAATAATAATTATAGACGTACATCTATTTTTTCCAACTAAGTTTAACAAAGTTGTTATTGTTCACGTATTTACTGTTTATGCGCACACTAATTATTAAAAACGAACAGAAATTTATATGTAAAACGAATATGTTTTTATAGTTAATATAAACAAGTTTTAAAATCTGTTCGTTTATTTTTAAATTTTCTATTCGTTCTAATAGTACTATTCTATTTATGCGTGTGAAGTGATAATAGGCAAAATTTTTTGATTTAACTTGGTTGGAGGAAAAAGATGTATATCTAGAATGATTATTATAAGAAAAATAAATTCTTCTTATTCCAAAGTTAATCTATTTATTAGTTGAAGAAAAAAGTTTTCTCTGTATTTTTTTTGTTTATTATTATTATTATTATTATTATTATTATTATGGATGAAAGCTAGCCTAGACATGTAGTGCTAGTGAGCTAGTCTCAGTTGGTATAATAAATAAATAGATAAATGATTTATATTACATGATATCTTCTAAATTAATATGATGCATTACCGGAATATTTTAAAACTAGGCAATTGGATCAGAAAAATGCATGCATTCACACCTTATATATCCTATTAAATAACTGAGGGATAGCCCTCAAGTTTAGACTTTTTCTTTGACAATAGCAAGAAAAAGAAACATAAAGCAATTCTCCACTCCCATCCCATATGTATGTACCTCTATTCCTATAAATAAAAATCAAGACCTTGAAAAGGAAAGAAAAGACAAGCAGCAATGGTGAAACTGTGAGATCATGAAACACTCAAGTCACACACATAGACCAAACCAATAATACTAGAGATTAATCTTGGTACACGGACAAAATCAGTCATATAATTACATTCGAAAAGTCTTGGCAGTGAATATTAAAGAGATAATAGAAAATTAATATCATCTTTTTTTTTATCACTCATTATTTTTCTAATTATACTCATTGGCTCCCTTTTATATTGATTTTCTAACATTGGTTCCGTAACATACATTATTCAATTACATTTTATTTTTTCATATTTAATTATGAGATTATTAAAAAAAATATTTAATGGTGTAATGTTATGTAGTTAAATACACATATAGAATATTTTAAAATTATCAATAAATTAAAATTAAATTCATAGTATTTATTGATAAAGAGAAAATATTTATAGTCTCACTTAAAAATAAAATTTTTTTTTATAAAAACTAAGTAAATATTGTAGTATAATGCACTATTTTTCGAAATAATAATTCTAGATGAATATCTATTTTATCTAATTAAGTTTAATAAAATTATTTATTTTATATCAAATAAAATATTATTTAGTTAAAAAAATATTATTTTATTGTTAAATTAAAATTTATTTTAATATTATTTTTTATATTATTTAACATAAAATAATCTTTTATTTAATATAAAAATAAAGATTTAGTTAAACTTAATAGGTGAAAATATATTTACTTAATATTATTTTTTTCAATAAATAATGAGTAATGTTATGAAATCAACATTAAGGGATCCACAAGAAGCTAACAAGTATAATTAAAAAAATAATAAATAATAAAAAAAATTTATTAATCACTTATTGACTAACAAACTATGTCATATATAAACTTTGGGTTAAATAATTGGTAATGTTGGAAAAGGCGGCTACCATGGACCAAACGATTACTATTCACTCTAGTCAATGTTTTGTTTTCCCACTCTCACTCTCTTTCTCTTTCTCTTTATATATTAACCTCTTCATATTCCATTCCAACTGAGAACCGACACCCACTTTTCTCACATCAAAATGGAAGTGGTGGTTCCTCCTCCTCCTCCACCGGCGGAATTTAACTTCGACAGCAACTGCTCCTCCCCTTACATGACGGCCCCTTCAAGCCCTCAACGCTTCGCCAACAACTTCTTCTTCAGCGCCCCCACCAGCCCCACCAGAATCTCCACCTTCCTCAACAATAACAACAACAACAATATTCCTTCTTCCTCATCTCTTCCATCTCAACAAGATTTTCAGTTCCATTTCAGTGCCAATCTCCAACCACCTCCCCTCTCCGCTGCCGACGAACTCTTCCACGGCGGAAAGATCCGCCCCTTCAAACCACCTCAATCACAATCCGGACTCATGTTTTCCACGCATCGCAAGACCGAAAGCTCCGACCCTGCTTCCGCCATGGAAAACCAAGAACAACAAGAACAAGAAGAAAAACCGCCATCACCAACGCGAGGAAGAGAGAAGAGAGCTTTCTCCGGTAGAAAGGGAAGTAGATCACTCTCTCCCTTAAGAATCTCCGACATAGTTTCCGACAACAGAAACGAAGACAGAGCATTTCCTTCTTCTTCTTCTTCTTCTTCGTCAAGCAACAACAACACAAAAGCTTCATATGCATCGTTCTTATCTTCAATCTCCTTCACAAGAGGTTATCGAAAATGGAGGCTGAAGGATTTTCTTCTCTTCAGGAGCGCCTCGGAGGGAAGAGCCACCGATAAAGACCCTCTCAGACGGAAATACGAGGTTCTGTCTAAGAAAGAGAAAGCCATGGAAGATGACGTCAGAAACTCTTCGAGTTTCCGGTCCAGTGACGGTTCGGTTTCCAAACGGAGAGGCCCGGTTTCGGCCCACGAGATTCATTACACAGCGAACCGGGCCGCCTCTGAAGAAATGAAGAAGAGGACTCCCTTGCCTTATAAGACTGGTCTGTTGGGCTGCTTGGGCTTAAATCCGAATGGCATGCATGAACTTTCTAGAGGAATTGGATCTTTTACTCGTTCCTAATTAAAATGTTATTTTCTTCAATTTTATTAATTTTAATAATATATTTTTTTTCTTTCTTTTTTGCCCCCCTTGTCATGCAATTTGGTGCTTGTGGTGGTTTAAATTTACAAGAGGCTTGAATTTGTATGCAAATAAATAATTTATGAGAAAAAGAGATATTTGTAATTAAACTGTGGTACCTCCGTTCACACGGACAAGTGCAGTAGATTCGATTCCTTAATAGTTAATCATTATTACGTACATACGTATTTTATACGTGTATTGCAAGCCAAGTATACTCGAATCTTGTGATTGTCTTCAAGTTATTATTTTGGTACTTCTGCTTCTGCATACAAAATTTCATATTTACAACTATTTGGAAAATATTCTTTTAAGATAACGCTATTTAAACTAGTGGTTTTGGTTAACTAAGTAATATATTTTTATATTAAATAAAATATTATTTTAATGTCAAATAGTATAAAAAAATTCACCTGAATAAAGTTTTATTTGATATTAAAATAATTTTTTATTTAGTATCAAAATAAATGATTTAGTTGAATTTAGTTGGTTGAAACCACTTGTTCTCATAAAATTATTATTGTTGTTTTAATTTGGAAGGGGCAATAATCCAATTTTGTTCCCTCACATCTTGGATTTGTATAGTATAATTATTAACATAAAATTGATACAAATTAAAATTTTAAAAAATAAAATTTAAATAAATTTAAATTTAAAGATATTTTTAATAGGATAATATACATATATACATATTCATATATTCATTCTAATAAAATAATTTTATGATTTAGATTTTATTATTTTTCTGCTCAAAATTTTTATTACATTTTATTATTTTTGTATTTGACACTTATTATATATAAAAATATATGGATGGATATATATCATTTTACTTTTTAATAAACAACTCAGATAATGTACTTTATAATAGGCAAAATTTAAAAAAAAAAAAAATTGGGACTACATGGATGATCATACATCATAGTATTACTGTCTAGGAACAGATACATGGCAGAGTGTGTTGGTGAATTATAGTTTGGCATGGGGGCTAGGCTATATGTTCTGATTTCTGAATGATGAATATTATTGAGCTCTGTTTTGGATCGCCAAGACGCCAACATTCCTGAATTACTCTCTGCCATTGGCAGTCAAAAATAATTTTGTTTGGTACTTTTTAACTCCTCATTGTTATTACTTTTTTGTTACATCGTTGTATAATGTAGCCATGGACTGATGATGGTGATGACAAAAATAATAATAACAACAGAGACATATGAATAATTTTGTAGCAGGTGTTTTTCTCAGTTAGGCTTGTTAAAACTTACAAGGTTCGGCCTCAAAAGGGCTTCACAATCCATGACAGCTTCCAACTTCTAAATCCTTATTCCACGTTATACTCCGAGGCTTTGGAGGAATATATGATGATTGGATGATATATATATTTTATAATAATTTTATAATTAATTTTTATAATTAAAATTAATAAATTATCATATACCATAATATACCTAAAACACTTTTCTTAAAACAAGAATACTTTGCTAATCCACCATATATTTCGGACATAACAATTATTTCACACTCGTTCAATACGTGTGATACTCTTATCCATTAAAATAAAAGGAGACACTATCATAAAGATACTAAAAAATTTTTTATATAAAGACATTTTATTTTGTTTATTGATTAAAATTAATTATAATATTTTAAATTTTTTATATATAGCATATTTCAAATGAATAGATTTTATTTAGATTTTTGGGAATCTGAATTTTAATATATCAATTCTTATTTTTAGATGATTTAATTTTAATTTAGTAAATTTTATCTTGTTATTTACTTATTTTATTTTTTTATTTTCAATTTTTATTTTTTCAATTTTATATTACATATGTTTCTTTATTTTTAATTTTTAATCCTTATTTTTTAATTGTTGTTTTTAATGTATTAGGATTTAAGAAAAAACATATATAATTATAAAAAAATTATAAAAGCCTTTAAGAAAATGTTCTAAACAAATGTGACTGACTCCCTTAAAAAAACATCTTCAACATGCATGTAGCCACTTAAAAAACAAATACATAAATTATAAATAAATCAAGATAAAAGATATTAATTAGTAAATTTAGTGTTATTATTTGTCCATCAGCACATAGGTTATAGGTAGTGCAATGATTACGAGTTTAAGAAGAAGGTGGTTAAGTGAAAATTAGAAATTCTGTAGACTGTAAAGCCAAAACATGTGCTGATGGTGCCCTGTCTCCGAATATTCCACATTTCCGCCGTTCTAAATTCCAATCCATAATCCCCACATAAAACAGAAGGGGAGAAAAAAAAAATAGAGGGAGAGGTGACAGATTTTAATTTAAAACTTCATATATAAAAATAAATTTTTAAAGAGATTTCTTCTATTTCGATTGTATCTTTAATATTTACAATTTTGTTTTAAAAATTAACTCTAATATTTATTTTATTTTAATTTTATATCTAACGTTTTTTATTCATTCAATTTTTAATTTCTCTAATGTTTTCAATTTGTAACAAAAGTCAAAATTATACTTTGACATGTTCAATATTTTTTAAAAAATTTTTTAGATGAAGTTAATATTCAGGAATAATTTTGATATAAATAAAAATGTTAAAGACAATTGAATGAAATTAAAAAAAGTTAAGATATTTTTAAAAAATACAAAATACTAGTGAAAGAAAACATATTTTATCCACTTTATATTTTACTTTCAAGTTTCATTATCTTAACAAATAACACAGTGGTTTCATTTTTTATAAGTAGAGTAGTTTAATGTGCTGCTATTGGATGCTCCTAACTGGAAGTGTTTAATAATGAACAAGTTTAGATTATATATTTGACCCTTAAAAGCAAGAAATTAAATAAACGCAAAAAGGTTTATGACCCACATCTTGAACTAACCAGGCTGTAGCCTTTAGTTTAATCGGTCATAAAAGAGAAAATATTTATCATAAGATACATACATGACCGAATTATTCATGATCTATATCATAGAATTAAGTATTAATTTCACCATAAAATTAAGTATTGACAAAAATGTTTCTCAATTACATGCTTATTGATGTTCAATTTCGACATAACTTAGTATAAATGATTTTCACTATATATCATAGTAATTCAATTCAATGTTAGATCGGTAAAATATTACTAGATAAGATAGAGATATATAGTCTATAAGTTATTATGATGATTTTTTTGACATTTCCATAAAATTACCTTATCTAAATGTTGGTACTAAAAATTTGAATAAGGGTAAAATATTGTTTTAGTCTCTAATGTTTGAGTCATTTTCTATTTTAGTGTTTAACGTTTAAAATGTTTTATTTTAGTCTCAAAGCATTTCAATTTTAATCAATCAAGTCACAATCCAAGTGTTCGTATCTGTTTAATTATTTACAATGCTTAGATCTTAAAATATGTTTGTGTCTCTTTCTCATAGGGCTTTCTCATCAAGGTGGGAACATAGTGACGAAAGATAGTGTAATTCTTATTTATTTGCATTATATTTTTTTTCTTTTTTGAATATTAATTTTTAATTATATTTGGTTGTTTCTCAACGACAAACTGAATCACGACAAACTAAGTCGTTAGTGCTACGTATGCCTGCAATGACTCTAAGAGAAAGAAACACAAACATATTTTAGAGATCTAAGCATTATAAATAATTAAACAAGAACGAATACTGGTATTGGAACTTGATTGATTAAATTAAAACGTTTTGGGATTGAAATATGACATTTTAAACATTAGAAACCAAAATAAAAAACGACCTAAGTATTAGAAATCAAAATAGTATTTATCCTTTGAATAATTTATTCCTACAAATGTTCCCTAAAATGCTTAGAAATGTTACAAGAAAAAAAAACTTTTATACCTAAATAAGTAAATGTGGAAAGCGAAAACAAAAAAAAAAGAAATTATTAACTACCTTAATCAATCTAAACAATAGTCGCTTGATAGAGAGGTGGTCCTTGAAAATTGAAATACTAATAAAATTGGCAAAAGCAGAGAGTACCTTCTCTGATCATCATAATAAGCACAGAGAAGCTTAATTGTATGGTCCTAACACTTTAAGAGTTTTGAAATAATTTATATGATGGCATCTTGTAAGTACAAGTTATTATTGCAATACGAGTAGTTAACAAATTTCTCTTTGTTAATCACACTCATTTTCATTAATTAAAGTAACTAATAAAAAATGCCTTGATTATCACGGATTGGATCCAGCAATAAGCAATTTGAATTCGTTTAAATATATAGATATCGAGTTTAAAATTTAATGTATACAATTATCTCTATGAAAAGACTTACATATTATAACTAGATGTGTTTCTTAGGTTGGATGTTATGCGTCCATTTAGAATGATCTAAAAATTTTATTAATTTACTATAAATAATAGATTTTAAATGTAATTCATCAAGAATGAAAATAGTTTATTATTTATTTTTCTTTTTTATTCCAATTTGAATTTTTTTTTCTTTTTTCTCTTCAATTTTTTTCTAGTTTATCTTTAGTCTTTTCAATTCTCCTTTTAAAATTATTTTACCCTTAATATTGGATCTGAAATGATCAACACGTACAAAACTCTAAATGCCGAGCGAAATTAAAAAATTGACTTAACTAAATTCTTTCAAGTTAGCATCCCAAGTAGATGATTCAAAAGTTTAAGAAAATAAATGAAGTGGGACCTGTAACTATAAATAGTACTACCATGAATATATAAAAATTATGTTCATATGAGGATTTAGTCTTTAAGACAATATTTTTAAAGAAAATAGTAATATTTTTAAAAATATGATGCTTTTATATATATTAAAATCCAACCATTTAATTTATCATTCAATGATTAAAATAAAAATCTTCATATAAATATACTTTTAGCATTTTCATTAGAGTATCCGCCTTTACAAATATGATAAAGCCATTTGAGTACGTGTAAAAAATCAATGTTATGGATAAAAGAAAATATAAGTCACAGCACATAATTTGATTCTAGTATATACTATGCATGCACATACATATATATATAATTGTAATACATATTTCTTTAATTTTATGAGAAAATAAAGGCAAATGGGATTTTAGGAAAAGAAAAAGTGGCTCAGCCAATAAACCATGCATGCAAAGCTGTCTTTATGTAAAGGCTACTTCTGTCGATTGTAGAGGAGACCCAAATGATTATATATGATTCCCTTTGAAGAATTTGATGATGTTAATTTAATTAGCTACAGCTACAATTCTCTGTTTCTTGCTTACTTTATCTTTAATCACCCTCCATGAGTCCATGGATATATATAGTACAATAACACAACACATAGTTTAGGTGTAAAAGAAGGCATCATACATTTGCACACTATAGTATTGTGAATGATGAAATGTGAAGTCCTGTGGAGCTTATATAAAAATGATAGGCAAATTCTATTGTGAATGTAATTTTTATTTAAGGTAAATATTAAATATTTTTAAAAATGTTTATTTTTATATCTTTTAAATTAAATATTAACATTTTTACACACTATAGCATTTGCCAAAATAATCTTTCCCTTTACGATGTGTAAATAATTTCTTTCTTTTATAAATTGTACATTTTTCATTATTAAAACATTATATAATAATTTTAAGGATGACAATTTGACCTGACTTATTCTTTCCCAACATGTTCTCGACTGCCCTGCCTTGCATGGGGCGATTTAGTGGGTACGGGCGGGTATGGATAGTGATTTCTCTGTCCCGCCCCGCCCATATACATGTATATATAATTTAGTTTGGTTTTTTATATATTTAATAATATTTACGTGGTTGTATTTGTAATTTTAGTTTAGAAACATGGTAAATTTAATTTTTTTTTGGTTTAAAATTTTCTGTTCAAGAATATTTTGTTATTGTCATGTTGCGAATAATTATCTATTATTTAATTTGTATTTAATTATATTTTAAAAATATTTCATTATGTAATAAATTTTATTGAGTAATTATGTTTAATTTTTTTATGTAATAAATACTCCTGAATTTGATATGGAACAGTATATACTCGTGAGGTTGGGTATAAGGTTAAAATTTAAATACATGTATATAATGAGTGGAGATGAATACTTCAATATCCGTCCCGACTTGATGCATTGTCATCCCTAAA
The DNA here is from genome assembly GCA_036250425.1 of Stylosanthes scabra. Taxonomy (NCBI): domain Eukaryota; kingdom Viridiplantae; phylum Streptophyta; class Magnoliopsida; order Fabales; family Fabaceae; genus Stylosanthes; species Stylosanthes scabra. The sequence goes on from JASCZI010030260.1 coordinate 135,050, forward strand.
TAATTTACTTTACTCGAATAAAATACTATTATTTGATAATCATTATAATTATATATATATACAAACTAGTGACAATTTTCTGGTTAATAATTTTTAATTATGGGAAGGTCTTTGGTGAAGACACCAATGTGTCTTTTAGTGAAGATATTGAATCTTAACCATTGATTTGTGCTATTAAAATCTAATGCGTAATTAATGCTATCATTATGAGAGAGAATAAATTTCTAAATATAATAATATCCTCATTATAGAAGACATTTAAATGTCTTCATAGTACAATTTTCCTTTAATTATTATTGCATTGAATTAGTTTTTTTTTTAATCAAAATCCTTCACAAATAACAATTTTTAACAAGTGATCTTAAGAAAATCCTAAAAACACAGCAACTACAACAACTAGGAAAATAAATAAACTAGTGATTACTGAAGTGTCATCTTTAATTTTTTGTTAGAAAATTTTAAAAGGTTTTGTTATACACGTGTCTTGTTTGTAAAGATAATCCTACTAATTAAGTACGAATAAAAAATCATAGCTTTTTCATCACCAAGGCATATAATTACCCTCTGAGATATATCATATTGGATTTTGATTATTACTTCATTAGCTTAGACAGCACTCCTTTGACTAGTTTATTTGAAGACATCTATCTCAGTAATTAATTACTAAGTTGTATTAGGAGTTGAAATTCTGTGTCCATAGTGGCTAACACCATAACTTAACTAATCAATAAAGAATTAAGAAAAAAGCAATTCCAATTTGTATTTTATCTGTAACAGTATATACCGTATACCGTATATCTATACAGTAATACGAGTAGAATTAATTAGCTGGAGACAGAGACACGAGTCACAATCAGCCGAAACTGTTGACTCATTGACCAATTAAGTCTAAACTTAATTAATAAAGAAGAATGAATAAGTCAGTGCACGTGCTCATTTAATTAATTAATTAATTAATTAACTTTGTTTTTAATAATTGAACAAATTTAAGTGGTTGTCGATAAGTCTCTTTTTGAAACGTATTCAATGTTGTTGATATGGATTCTGGCTTACAGAAGAAATCAGTGGAAATTTAAACAAATTTGGGTAGTCACTAAATAACATTTATCAACAACTTTCTCTCTTTGTAATCGGATTAATTAATTATCTACTTTTTAAATAGGTCTTCCAATACTTTTAAAGTATTCATCATCCTCTCATTTCAAATTAATTTTTCGGATGAATTAAACCATGATGTTTATGAGTAGGAATCACAATGAAATGGAAAGCCAGAAAGGGACAAGTTTTCACACTATCCAAATCCGTTTTGCAAATTTTATTTTCAAAAAATGTTTAAATGTTATATATAAACTAAAATTATTATTTTTTTGTTTTTTTTTTTGAACAAATATTTTTTTGTTTTTTTTTTGGTGACTAAATATGTTTTTGGTTGACATATAAATGAAAATTAACTACTATATGCAAAGGGAAATTTTATATATGGTTTTTTGGACGTTAAAATTTTATATCTAGATTGACACCAAACATAGCATATTGGTTTATTTTTCTTGGGCTAAGCCCAACAAGGCTACAACCCTGCCCGATACCCAAACAGCCCCCACCCCACAACGGAGCATATTGATCAATTAAACATTTTTTTTTCGAAATCAATTAAACATTTAAACTAAATAATTTCTAGAATTTAATTTCCATGTACCGTCAGTGTAAAAGAGTTTTACACATACATCCAATGAGATATTACCACATCATCAAAAGCAATTAATTTTCAAGCCCACGTCAAATAAATGCATAAATTTAATTGGATAAATGTGTAAAACTCTTTACACTGTCAGTTGCATCAAAATTAAACTCATAATTTCTAACCCCCAAAAACAAAACCAAATAATTTTCAGAGCATTTTCAATGCATGGTTTTAAATCAATTTTATTTTAGGTCCCATAAGATGACACATCAACATTTGTGGATCCATATATCATAAAGAGTAGCCAACATTAGGGTATCAATAGGGAGTCAATAAGTGTGATTAGGGAAATAATAGGTGGTAAAAAGGGAAAGAGAAAAGAAAGAAAAAGCCTATTGACCACTTATTGGCTAACAAATTATGGGCTCCCTAAACTTTTTCTATCATAAATGGTGATTTAATACTAGTTTTGAGATTTGCTACTCCAATGCTTAGTTTCAATTCATTAAATCTATATTTTATTTAATTCTTAATTATTTTAAATAATTACAATCAAATAATAAAAATTAACAAAAATTAAAATGTAAAAATTACACAACTAATTATATATCTTATTGAAAACGTATTACAATTAAAAATAATAAATTTTAAAATACTACATCAACAGGCATAACAAAACTAAAAAATTTAAAATGTTTCACAAATAAAATGTAAATAATTGAGAAAAAAATTGAATTGATTTGGATCTATTTTTCCGATGAACAGAAAAACAACACACAAAAAATTAAGATAGGAAAACAAATTGAATTATGCAAGATAGAAATTGAATACATGCTAAAGTACATATGCCTAGTACTGTTTTTAAGTTAAAAATTTTAACATTAAAAAAATAACGTTTAAAAATTCATTAAATTCTTCTTCAACTTTGCATTAAATAATCATAACAAATGGCATAATCTAACTGGCATTATATGGCTCCAATACAGAGTTTCATATCAACTTAGTTCAATTGCTTTGAAATTCTAAACGGATACTCAAAAAATTCTCCATTGGAGTTGCTCTCAGGTTCATCATCTAGGATAGTATTTTTTCAGAAAAAGTTAAAACTATTTTTTAATGAAAAAATAAAAATAGCATATACAGTACATTAAAAAATTGTTACAATCTTCATCTTTCACCTAATTAAACTATTCACAAAAAAATCATCTTATTCTCATGTTAATTTTAATTTATACGAGCGGAATGAAATCTTGTTCAAATGCATATGAAAACTCCATTAGTGATGAGATATGTAATCAATGTGGTATGCAAAATGGCCAATATATAAGTAAGAAAAGAAATGGAGCATTTTAATTTTACAAGGTGAAATCACATGGAGAATACATTATCTACCTCAACTGAATAAGGCAAAAGGAAGTATAACCCACAAAATTCAGGGTGAAGAGAAAGGGTGCTACAGTAATTTCCCAAGCTTAGTAAGGTTTACTGTATAGACCAAGCAAGGATTTCTCCCTCTCTTCTACTCTTTTCCTTGCAGCTTCTCTTGCCTTGAGAGCTGCTTTCTCTTCTTCAGAGAT
>JASCZI010030260.1:153676-165996 GCA_036250425.1 Stylosanthes scabra
AGTAACTTGATTTTCGAGTGGCATATGATTTGTCTTTCACATGCAACCAAATTTAAACTATCGAGTTTTAATACTACATGCAACGTAACATAAGTAAGACAATTTTATAAAATTTTGCCCTAATTAATAGACACAACTTTGATGTTCCCACCACCCATGTGCATTTTGCTGTGGCAATCAACTTCTCTCTTTAGTTAATTAAACATTACTCATTGAACAGAGTAATTAAGAAGCAACCCTTTTAGCCTTTCCGCTTAGCAAGATATTTAAGGGTTATTCTTATTAGATGAACTCCAATGGATTTTTTTTAATATGATTTTTTTTGAAAAATGATAACTGAATTTATTTGATGAATTTAATTTTTACACATCGTCAATGTAATTCACGATTTCTAAAATTACATAAATGCATGAATTATATTAAAATTAAACTCTTTATTTGATATTAAATTGTGTATTGGAATTTGAAAAGAATAGCGAAAGTGATATTAGTATCAGACTATTAGTTATTAATATCATATCACTTTAAAAAATATTAATTAAAGAATGTCATTTGTAGAATTAATTGATATTAAACTAAAATCAAACATCGAATAATACTATCTCAAATATAATATCAAATGATATATAATCTTATCAATGCCGACAAATCATTATGTGAATCCAAATTGATATAAATTGAAATTAAATATTAAAAATACAACCACGACGCTTATTATTAATTGGGTTTTTTTATATAAATAAAATTAAATTGATATTTACCGAAATAAATAATTCTATGCATATTTTCTTTTTTGTGTGCCGTATGTAATGCCGCTAGGTTAACTGGCATGAACGTGTTGAGTGAGTGCCGCCAGGTTTTGCAGCGTTACCCCTGCTCCGTTGTCAGTGCAGGTTCGTCATTCGAGGGAGATGGGGTGCCGCTAGGTTTACTGGCGTGACTGTGGTGATTGGATGCCACTGGATCTTCTGGCAGCACTCGGCCAATCCAATGCCACTAGGAAATATGGCGGCATTGGTTCGTTTTGGTGACACTAGTTAATCTGGCGGTACTAGTTCGGCAGAATGCCTATATATGTTGCAGCGTGACTCACTCCTCAGCGCCTCATTTCCCTTCTATTTTCCCTATTGCGTATTCTTTGGTGAGAAAAGTAGGTTTTTAATTTTTTTAAAAAAATTTTTTTTGGAGAGAGCAAGATGGCGGGTCAAGGAAGGAGTCAAATGATACGAGATCCAAACATCAATAGGCTGGACGAGCATCACCATATCGTGGGGGCAGAAGAATTTCAAGTTAGTGATATTGCATTAGTCAGATATTGTTTAGTGCTTTATGTGATCTTAAATTGAGTATTAGGTGATTATTTGAGTATTAGGTGTTTATTTGAAATGTTTTAATATAGAAGTATCATTGATTATGATTAAAGCATGTTATGTAGGATATGGCATAGACACTAATGCCCTATAGTTGCTTGCAGTTTTGTTTTGTAAACGATAAAAAAAGTTAGTTAGTTATCATGTGTAGGCAATGTATGTTGAATATTTGGATTTGCTAAGAAACTATGTCATGATCAACTTTTTTTTTATTAAAATAATTCAACAACAGGGAATGAGATGGGAATGTCTCCGGTGATATCCATGGGAATGGGCGGAATAGGCAATTAATAATGGGGAATTGTCGATGAAATTTTAAACGGTGATAGTCCTCGTGAACATTCACCGGTTTAAATTTCGTCACAACACTCCCCAATAAAGTGTCATGGCTGAAATATGCCCCCTCCTCCTGCAAACAAGTAGGGGCACAATATTTGGAAGCTTTGGCGCTATTTATCAAGATGTAGTGTATTAGGGTATTAGTTATAATTGTAAAAAATGTAATGGCTCAATATTATCATGGAAGCTATGATGTAACGTATGTACGATGTTATTTGAAATGAACAAAGTGAATTATTAGTTTTTTTTTTTTTTGCTTTTTATTGTTACTGTTCTCCTTGTTATGGCCAAAAAATTTTCCACGTTTTGTATGATGATGCACGTTGCCACGAAGTTATTTATTTAACGTTGTTCGATTATTTTCAGCACGTTGAGTTATTGTGATGCGAGATATAGTGTCATTCATTTTATGGCTAATTTCGTGTTCTTGACAGACTCCCCGGTGCCTAGCGACGCGCGGGGTGGTACCTACCGAGCCACCGCCCGATTGCTTGGTTGAGTATATCCAGGAGGCCGGTTTTGGAGGCCCCCTACAGTTGCGCAAGTTCGAGTACGATGCGTCAGTGGTCTCAGCATTGGTTGAGAGGTGGAGACCGGAGGCGCATAGTTTCCATCTTCCATGGGGCGAGGTCACGATCACGCTGCAAGTATTAAGGTTTAGGGTTTTATGAACATTGAATCAGTTAAGAAATTTATGGTTTGAACTGTGATTAATTGCATGATGTACCCAGGATGTGGCATACCACCTTGGCCTTCGCACGGATGGAGACCCAGTTAGTGGTTACGTCAGGGATTTTGCGGATTGGTACGGCACAGGTACCTGGCAGATGGCGCAGGATTTTCTTGGGACCGTCCCCCGGCTGGTGAGAGTAAGAAGAATTATGCCGGGGTGAAGATGAGTTGGTTGCGGGATCGAGTTAGGATGACTCCGCCGGGCACTCCCTCGAATGTGTTGAGACAGTACGCCCGTTGCTACATTATGATGATGATCGGAGGAGGGCTATTCCCCGACAAGACCAACAACATTGTTTCGTTGCAATGGGTCCCACTATTACGGAACTTTGAAACCTGCAGCAGGTTGTCATGGGGTTTCGCCGTGCTCTGCTGGACTTACCAAGCTTTGTCCATTGCGAGCCTGCGGGAGACGTCGGATATCAGCGGATGCCTTTCGTTGATCTACTCTTGGATCTACCAAAGGTTCCCCAGCCTGTGTCCACCTGGCAGAGACATTATGGTCTTTCCCCTAGCTGCTAGGTTTGTTATCCCTTGTTTTAACTAGTTTTTTCCCAATTTATTTTGATTTGTCAGTATTTCACGAGTTTTGCATGGTTTAAATGTGCAGGTTGAACGGTTTACCACGTGCTTCTCGGGACACCCATACGCGGAGGATCTTGGAGATCAGATATGATTTAAACCAGATGGGGTGCGATGAGGTACATTTATTTGAATTACGTTCAAACCCCGCCACCGTGCCAGGCAAAAACACCTGGAATGCCTGAATTAGACGCGGGATCCTGTCATACGACTCCTCCCACTGCCCATACAAGATAACCATGGCCTTCTTCTTGGCCATCCACACTTTGCGATACGAAGGCTTAAAATGATAGCCTTGCTGGATGGCACTCTGCAAAACAGGCACAGAGATGGATGGACTTGTCTTAACCATCGGCAGAATGACAGCGGGCATGAGCCAGCTGTCCAGCTGTGAGTGGTTAGCCGACATCGTCAGAGCAATGCAGGTGTGGGCGGCTCCAAACTTGCGAACCTCCCTGCGACAACCACATCGTTACGACCGACGAATATCAAATGAAGCAGAACACAAACATAATGTCGAACACAAATGGACTTACCAGTAACCAAGGTTATGCCTCAAAGCATCCCGAATGCGCCACAGACACCCATCTTTGGCATGCTTGCACCGGCAATAATATTTGGTTATATCCGACTCAATAACCCGATACTCAGCATTCCTCCGAATGCTATAGTTCTTAATCGCGGTCTGAACCGCATCCCGGTTGCGCAACCTATGACCGACTCGGAGTTCCACCCCACCGTCCGTGTTATAATTGTTGCACATACCCGACTTCAATGGATCATCACATGCCCCTTCCTCGTCTAGGTCAAGCTGCTGAAAAAAACAGGGCATGTCCTCTAGCCGCGGAATTAGAGGCGGTGCGGGAAGGACATAACGAGAGCATCCAGTTCTTGCGGTCTCATGGATGCACTCGTCACCGTCTAGAGAGTCAGCAGAAGAAGAACCAGTACTTGCAGAATCTTCGAAGTCAGACTCTGAATCATCCATTGTCGCTGGTTCGTTTTCTGGCATCGATGGCTCTGCAACGCCGACAGGTGTCGCCGCAACAGGCGGCACAAATGGCCTTTCACCCACTTGAACCAAAAAATCCATCACATGTTGGGGCATCAATCTACGGTGGCATCTGAACGTGACACGAACGTGCTCATCATTAAATAGCCACACCGACAGGTGCACGAATTTATCGTCGAGTTGTCGCCGTAAGAAGCGATATCCGATTTTCCTTATCTATGTAAATCCGCCTCCGAGGTGGTGTAAGAAAACATGCACTAACTCCGTCATGGTGCTCATATGCTGATTTTGAAAGACCACTGCTGAGTCCGACTGGAACCAGACTCCGTCTTGCCGCTCATGTATCACAGCATTTGGGTGCAATCTGATTATCAACGGTTGCTCCATCACAACAAAAAAATAAAACTTGGAAGCACAAAAAAAATGGATAGCTTGTGTGGGATGGAATGATATGCTGCTGCCCAAAATTCTTCTTTTATAAGTGTTTTCGTCTACCAGTGCCGCTGCAACATTCAACGTCTCTGTTCCACGACAATGCCGCTGGATCAACCGGTGTCACCCTATTGCACCAGTGCCGCCAGAAAACCATGTGGCACCTATGTCCTCCAGTGCCGCTGCAACACCCAGTGACACTATATTACACGGGTGCCGCCACATTTTGCAGCGTCTTTGTGTAGCCATTAGTCAATGAGTCAAATACCATGAACATATCCCTACTAATAGCATACTTGAACAAATTATAGCTCTCACAATTAATTTAAAAATATGTCATCAGTAACATATTTTTTTATAGGATTATCATTGTCTAGGATAATTAGCCCTTAATTACATTTTGTAAAGGAGAGAAATGCCTTTCATGTTCACTTTTTTTCTTTCACATCAAGCAAAAGTCATCATCAATCAACACTATTATATATATTGATTTGATTTTATCAACATTTTTTAAAAAAAAAATTGATATTGTCCAAAAACAATTTGATGAGTTTAGCATTGAAATATATATAGAGAGATATTATAAATAATTTTTTTTAAAAAAAAATACGTAAAAAATATATAATCGATGGGTTAGTTGGTGAAGGCTTATGCCTTCATAGAAATTGATGAATCGTCTTATAATAATAATAATAATAATAATAATAATAATGCACAATTTTGCAATAAAATTTTGAAAATAATCCGGTCATCTAAATTTAATATATTATAATTAATTTATGTGTATCATTGTATATCATCCTATATTTTTTGTTTATTTTATTTTAATTTTTATATTAAGATATATTATTTTTGTACTATACGTAATTATATTATCATATATGTTGTATTTATTTATTTTAGAATTTTTCTATACTAATATTTATATTTTTCGTGTTATAAATAAAATGTGTGAAAGTTCACAATAATATATGTAGCATTATCAAGTACATTATACCCTTAATTATTACAACTAATGGGTAATAGACTAAATAATCACCATTATAACTTTTTGTCAAATAATAAAGATGTATGCAATCTAAAAAAGTATAAGGTAGTGATTGGTTTGAACTTATATATAATTAATGGATACATATATATATATATATAGGGAAGAAGAGGTGCATTGATTTCTACAATGGCAAAAAAGATACGTATCCATTTCTTAGTATTAAAATGGAACTTAGGAGTTAAGATGATTGGAACCATGAATAATAGCTGCTTCACCATATGTAGCAGATCCCAAAGTTCCTAGGATAGCTAGCAAGCAAATTCTGCCATTTCTGATTAATTATAAAATATAACAGAAAGAAGAAAGAACATACTTTAATTTTATTATTATTATTATTATTATTATTATTATTATTTATATAAAACAGGTTCAGATTCGTTTGGTTACAGCTTAATTAATTATTTAGTGTAGGCTACAAGTTTGATTTGATTTATTGTTGAATAATGGACTATTTAATTTATTCCAAGATATCTTTAAACTTCACATACTATAGTCAACTTTAGTTTTTAGGTAACAAACTAACCCATTTATTTGAATATATATATCCAATTATCATTATTCATTTGAATTTTTGGATATATAATTTAATATTATTTTTTTCCTCTCAAAATCCATCTAATTAAGAATAATACTAGAGAGTAGAGACACGCAAACATCAATTTACTATATTTAATTTAACATCTATAATTTTATATATATATGCCTCTCATTTTATAAAAGTTATACAAATATATCTCTAATATTTATAAAATACATAATAATTTTTTATTTTCAAATAAACAGTATAATGACATTTCTACATAAATTTAACTCATAAAAGAAAAGAAAAATGGAAAAATGAAAATAAAATGAGAATGAGAAAAGAAATAATAGATGAGCTAGAGATGATTCAGAAAAAGAACTCTTTTGTAATTTGATAAAATTTAAGGAGAATTTAATGCAATTTAATGAAAAATTTATTATGGTTGGTCTTGAATCCTATGCCTACAAAGCAGACAAACAGAGTAGCACATGGTTGTATTGAAGCACTTCAATATACAGGCTCATAATCTTATAGCAAGATACAAAAGCTAAAACCCTACTCCCACATAGTACTACCACATTTGATATCATTTAGAAGTGTTTTGGGGGGGGAAGAAAAGAGAAAGAGAAGCATGTGGTACATCAACAAATAAATAAAAGTCCAATTTTGGTTTTAGGGTGTAGGTATAATTTAAACCACACTAATGGAGTCAATGAGTCATCAAGATTGATTATCTAGTTATGTCATAGACACTCATTTTTCTTCTTCAAAAAATTTAGATTAATAAAATATACATAAATGATTATATTTTTGAAAGCGTTTTAAGTGTATCAGGAACATTTGATATTTCTGTGTTTTTAACCGTTGATCTTAATTATATATATTTTTATAATTAAAATTAATTAAAATCAATGGTTAAAAATATAGGAACACCTGATTCCTGAGTATACCGAAAACGCTTCCTATACTTTTAATAAGTTATGAGTAAAAGTTAGTTGTATACATTTGAGAAGGTTATTAGAAAATTTTCCTCAAATCTAAGTTCTTATTTACTATAATTTGAAGAAGATTGATGACTCTACTTTAAAGAAACCTAAAATTTTGACTAGCAAAACATACAACTTTTGTTTATCTTGCATGATTATTGTGTCTTTTTATAAAGAAATTAGTATTAGTAATATATATAATGCAGAGAAAATATTATAAAAAGTATTAACCAAAATTTAAGGAAAAATCATATATATACATTATCACCTAACTTTCAGTAAAGACAATTTAAGTAGATAATCTTTACCTTTAATAATTTCTTTTTTTAAAAATAATAATAAAGATGATCTTTATACTAATTAAGACTTGGAATTAAATTTGTTTTATTCCTGGCCTCATCATCATCATCAGATGCCAATGAAAGTGGGTTCACCACTCAATGCCATTGTAATGAATATACACAAACCTTTATTTGTTTATTTATTTTATTTCCCTCTCAAAAATATTGACCATATATATAATAATTAAACACTGTTTTTTTGTGGTGGGTTTAACTTTAATCAATGCATTTTTTGTTTTAAAGTTGCTCAGCTGCTTCAAGGTGAAATAAATCTTTGTGGAACCCACCCTCTAAAGTTCCACCCAAAAAATCCCACCCACCCAATAACTGAAAGTAACTACTCTTCTTTCACCTTAAAAAACAAAATAGAAATAAGGAGTTTGTTATATATTGATATGCATAATGATATTCATGTAACAGACATTACTTTTACCTCGTATAAAAATACAATTTTTATAAGTGAATCACAAAAAATAAAAATAATTAATATATTAATAATTGTATTTTATATGATGTTAAATTAATATCTATTAAAAAATATGTGGATAGCTGAATTGATACTAATATAGATATAGATGTACATAGAATAATTGGTTGAACACTTGAACTACTACTTTTCAGTCTTTAATTTTATCTAATGCACTAAAAATAAGTAGACATATCAATTCTTTTTATATAGATTTTATACTTTATTATTTTATCTACTACTACTACTAATATGTACTACTACTACTATTAATAATAATAATATGAACTTAATATTTGATTTAAAATACTTTTTTTTTCAAAATAATATTTATTGATTAGTGTACATTCCCAAAAACTATGCATTAATATGTAGTCTAATTAAGTACTCCTATCATCCAACATAATCGACAAGTAATAAGCCAAAAATTTGGTTATCCTCTCTTAAGAGGGGGCACCAATAGTCTTTTCTTGGAATATTTTTATAAATTTTAATCCTTAATTTTTAAATTACAATTTTCCTTCTATATTTTCTATTTTTCAATTTTAACACATTTCTCCTTCTAATATGCATGATTTTCTTTTTATCAATAATGCTAGGTAACGAATAAAAATTTAGCCAACATCAACTAACAATTCAAATTGGATGTTCTATTTTTTTAGATTTCGAATGTTCTGTTTCTAAAAAAATATAAAGTTGGTTGATGGTTGCTTTTGGTTTCGGATGTTCTATGATTTCCAATATGGATGATCTATAAACATTGATTATGAATGTTCTATTTTTTTTGGGCTAATTTATTGATTAAAAAATTATTAATTACCTATACTTTTTCTTTTTTTATAGGTTTCTTTATTTTTTATTTGTTATATGGTGATTTTTTTTTTCAGTTCAATAAAGATCAATTTCTAGACTTTTCAGTTATAAACTCTTATAGCATATGAAGATAACGAAGATAATTTCGTAATAATTAGTTGTTCTCAAAGGTGGTTTTAATTATTTCTTTGTCATTCTTTGTTGTTTTTTAAATTTACACCCAGCACCAGAAAAGAATTATGATTATTCATCATGACGACCCAACAATAATATCATTCTTCTCTTTTTGGTTCTCACATCCACCATCACCAGATGCTTCATCTGTAACTACCACTACTATAGTAGAGGAGCCATGAATTATTATTCCATTGTTATTAGTTGATCTTCTAGATTCACAGGAGTGTTAGTTTATAACTCATTTTTAATCGAAAAAAATAAAATTAAAGAAAAATAACTCATTTTAGAGCAAGGATAACATTGGTGATATACAAATAATTCTTTTAATAATCAAGCAATGAGATCCAAAAGTAACATGTACAGAGTTACCATATACATTCACATTAATAATTACAGATTAAATATTTAACAAGGTACCAAATTAAATACAGAGCACCAAAATAATCATTATTTATTTTTTCTACACAATATCACGTATCAACAATTTAAAAATTAATTTGTCATATCTCAATGTTTTATTTAAGAGTATGTTATTGGCCACTAAATTATTATATATATAAAGCGAAATTCAAATCCTAACTCTTATTTAAATAATTAACCATTATACCAAACTTTTGGTTACCAAAGTAATTATTATTTAGATATCAGAGTAAATACCCAAGTTTCTGAAAATTTTAAAATTGTACATTTTAATTATTTGAATTTTAAAATATTCAAAATTATTCTGAACGTTTATATTTATTGAACAATACATATAGTTCATCTCTTATAACTTCTTAGGAACTGTTTTGAATTTTTTTAAAAAAAATTTGAGACTGTTTTGTTCTATGTCAATAGAATTGTATTATTTAACAAAAAATAAATGTTGGAGACTATTTTCAATATTTTAAAATGAAAGAGTCTAAAATGTGTCATTTTAAAAATTTCATCAACAACTGATTTAATCATTTAAGTGTTGAACAGGTAAAGTGAGTGATAATTAGTAGTGTTCCAAATTATGTAGTACTAGTCCTCCGATCCCCACATTGATGTTGTACATACGTGTGATGCACATCAGTACATGACTGTTGTATCACAAACATAACTCCCTAATCATCATATTCATATTCATATTGTCGAGTATCATGGCCTGTAAGGCTGTAACAATATTCATATTAGTATGGTTCTCCACTTTCATCTTTTGCATATATAGACTACTTTTAGTTGATCAGCTTTATTTTAAAATTTGACCGATCTCTCTATATATAATTATACTGAAAAAGTATTTTTAAGAAAAAAAGGCTTAATTAAAGTTCTTCTTATAAAATAATAATCCTTCTATAATTTTGATTTTTACAATCTTTTAGTTCAAAAAATGTAGAAAATATTTATTTTATTTGTTTCTATTTTAAAAGTTTTTATTATTAATTTCATGTGAAGTTGATATATAATTTAAAATCGTTAAATGACAGTCTAGTTAAATATATTAAATTATTAATAAATTATTGATAACTTGAAGTAAAGTGAAGTGAATATGCGAATCACCAAATTGTTAACCCAAGAAGGTCGTTCTTGTTGGTTGTGAATTGTGATGGGTATATTAATTGTGAACAGGGCATATATAGTCCGTGTATAGAGATCCATAATTCATGGCATGTATATTGCCCTACATAATTATTGTTTTTTTCATTCTAAAAATTGGTGGTTGGAATTCTTGTATAGTGCATATACGTATCGCTTATATTATTATCCTTCCTTCTAGCTAGCTACTGCTCTTAAAACAGTGTTATTAAATATTTACAATAATGCATGCATGTATAAATGGGAAAAGTTTGGTAATTATAATTTTCTAGTCCATAATATTTTTTATTTTAGTATTTATTTTTATTTACATATTATGAATATTAAATGCTATAAATATATAATTACAAATATTATTTATATGAAATTATAAATATTAAATTAAATACGATATTTTTTTTTATTATGGTTAGGTATCATTGCTCATAATATATAGTAACTAATTAAAGTGGCAGCAATAATGGTGATGAAACTCATCATATCCACAGTAAACTGAATAGTAATTCCTCAACTAACCAACTTCATGTTTATAATTATAAATAGCTCAACAAATAATGTTGGTTAAACATTTATACTTTTATGACAACAGGTGTCGTTATTGCATCTTAACTATTATTAGAATTAGAACAATTCGAAAATATTGTGATCAATTTATTTTATTTTATTTAGGTTAAATTTTCCTTATTTTTACTTGTTCAAGGTCTATTAGCACATCTTGTGAAAAAAAAAAAAAGAAGAGAAAATTGAAACAAAACTTGGTTATTTCACGTTGGATGTTACAATTCATGGGATGCCTAGAATTAATTACTGGATGAGTTTTTTCCCGTTTTTTTTTTAAAAAAAATAAGCATAGGAATTTAAAGAATCCAAAAGGAAGAAAACAAATCGAAATTTGTTGTTATCTTAAATTCCAATATATATATATATATATCCCCAACCACGAACAGGTGAAATTGACACAATGACATACCTTTATCCCAAGCTATAGAATGTGAGGATATGAAAGCTTTTAAGAGAGAGGGGATATTTTGGAACCTAATGTATGTGCTAATGAAATTAAACATGCATGGTCCCTTTCTTGCCTATTCATATTCATCATCAAAGTGTTAATACAATAATATGATTTTGGTTTAAAAATATACAAGTAATTTCTTTTTCCCAGTTTTTCAAATGTGAGCTCGTTATATAGACTTATTATTCGATATATAAGAGCAACTCTAATGTACTTATTTAGAGTAACAATATTGATATTTTCAAAAAATGAATTGATTTGAGATCGATACAAATCGGTATCATTTTCGACCAAACTAATAAAATATTACCATGTGTATAATTATTTTTGTTAAAAAAATTTAATATAAATGAAATATTAATTGAATTGTGACTGAGTTTTGGAATAACAAAATTCAACTTTATCTTAAATCACGCATATATATACTCATGTAGCATATTATGAAATTCAAAATAAAATTGAAATTAATATTAGTATTAGAGAAGCTCTAATAAATACATACAAATTAAAAAATTACGTATATTAAAAGGAAAAATATAAGTTGATGTTAATTATTCATGATGTCTCGTTATTAATTTAAGTTTTTAAAAGAAGTAATTTTATAACAACGGTAGATGAGATATACATAGTATTATTTTGATAGGTGACCAATAACCGAAAGCTTTATAAAGATTGTGTTTGATGATGGAAAGGTATTAATCAGATTACACGCAATAGTCTGTATATTATTTAATTTTTATTATGAAACTTTGATGTGCTATTGGAGTATCATATCCTAATGAGAAAAATCCAAATATAAAGCAGTAGAAGAGAGGCAAAAGGTTCCATATCTTTCACTTTCATATACAGCTTCATAACTTAGCCATGAATTAGTTAAGACATATGAAGATAGGATTATATATATATATATATATATATATATAT
>JASCZI010030261.1:10571-52156 GCA_036250425.1 Stylosanthes scabra
CTTTATTATCAGCTTATTTACCGCATTTTAACTGCCTATTACTGCTTTCAATCTGCGAACTACTTTCAACCAATCTCAACTGCAACCAACCCCAATCAAAAACAGACTTTCCCTTTCGCTTCCTGAGCAGAACGACCCGAGTCCTACTTGGTATTTTGGTTGCACCCTGTGACACATTTTTAAAATGTTCCAAACGCCATCCGTAAGAGATAAGGGACTTTCAGAACTACAACGAACGAAAGTCCCCGCCCCGAGCGGGCGCGTCAGTGATCATGATAAGAAATTTACTGATTTGAGTACAACTACATGTTCTTCTACATCTGCTACTGCTATTTCTTTAAATCAAGAACTGTCAAAAACAACTTCTCTACCACATGTTTACTTAACTAAGAAGAAAAAGCATGATTTATATTCCTTATGGCATAAAAGATTAGGGCACTGCAATCTCAAATGCGTTCATTCTGTCATGACTTCCTGTAACATACCTGTATCTTCTACTTACATAGATTCTAAATTATGTGAATTTTGTACTGTTTCAAAAATGCACCAAATGTCGTTTCCTTTATCACAAATTGTTTATAATTCACCATTGGAATTGGTTTATATTGATATATGGGGACCAGCCCCTTTTACTTCATATGGAGGACACAAAAACTATACTAGTCTTATGGATGCTCATTCTAGGTTTGTTTGTTTATTCCTTTTACAACAAACTGGTTTTCTGATCAAAGCTGTCCAAACTGATAATGGTAAAGAATTTACTTCACATGCTTTTACTGATTTTCTGAAGAAAAATGGCATTATGCACAGATTGTCATGCCCCTATACACATCAACAACAAGGGAGCATTGAGAGAAAGCATCGGCATATCACTGAAACCGGGCTTTCTCTCTTAGCTACGACATCTATGCCTCTTACCTTTTGGGACTCAGCCTTCACCACTACTGTTTACTTAATAAACAGAATGCCCACTCCTGTTTTAAAGATGCAAACTCCTTACGAAAAGCTTTTTCACAGAAAACCTGATTATAGTTACTTAAGGGTTTATAGTTCTAGTTGCTTTCCTTTCCTACGACCATATAACTCACAAAAGTTTAACTATAAAAGCCAGTCGTGTGTGTTTTTGGGGTATGATGCTCAGCATCATGGTCATAAATGCCTAAGTAAGGAGGGCAGAATTTACTTTTGCAAAAATGTTTTTTTGACGAAACAAAGTTTCCTTATCATGATCTTTTTAAACAAAAATTGCATACATCTACTAATGCTTCTCCATCAAGTGTTTCTTATGTTACATGTAAAACCCCGTCTTTCTGCTATTCCCATTTCTGACAGAAACGTGTGATTGTCGGTAAATACATGTTTTGGATGCTTGATGGCGTGTTTATGGGTCTTGTATACCCTAGCCATGGTTGCTGTGGGGTTCGTCCCCAATGAATGTTTGTTTCGGTGATTTTCTGTTTTAAGCGACAGTGCGCTGTTCGGCGGCGGTTTGACCGTTTCGGCCGCTTTTAGAACGAACGGAGGATATTGAGGAAAATATCTCCGACGGAAATTTATAATTTCCTAGATAAGCTCGAGTTGGTAGCTCAAGGGTGACGAAATTCGAAGTGTGAATTTCGTACCATTTTAGCGACGCTTGTTTTCCTCGCGAAACGTTCGGTCGTGATTTCGGTAAAAAGTGAAATACGACGAAATTATAGAATTATAGCACGATGCTATAATATGTCCTTGGACCTTAGTCGCCCCGTAAAAGTTGAGACGTAAAGCCAAGAATGCCTTAGAAATATTTTATGACACCTTCTAGTTTTTCTCTCTCTTGCTTTTTGCTTTTTGAGACACCTTTTCGAAAAGGCTTGTCTCTCATTGGTTGCATGGCTTAGGAACATGCAAAAGCTTCTCATTTATTCTTTCTATACCACCTTTATTCATATTATATTATTTCTTTGCCACCTTTACCTTATTATATCATTTTATTTTACCATTACCTCATAAAATATACCACACCCTTCATAACAAAAACAAACAAAAATGAGATGCTTGCTAACTAGTCATACCATTTGTAGCTCTCTCTCTCCCTTTCACCAAGTTATTGAATTTTACTTAACCCCATTTACCTTCACTTAAACTCATTTATCATTCACTTAATCTTTCATCCAAAAATCCTACCAAAAACATCACCAAAAATTCTCTAACCTCTCTCCTCTAATTCGAAACATTCTCTCTCCATATTCATCATCCATTTCAGATTTTTAACCCACTAAAACACCAAAAACACATTCTCTCTCTTACTTTCAAAGATCAAATACACCCTTTTTGCAAGAACACTTTGAATGTTAATATGAACATGATGAACATGATGAACATCATGAAGAACATCAAAGCCTAAACACCATCATACCATACATTAATCTTCTTCTGTTATCACCCTCTTCTCTAATATCATTTTAGAATCACCAAAACAAATCTCCTCCACTCTTCCTCCTTTGGCCGAGAGCACCACCACCAACAACCTCCAAGATTTTTGTCATCATCAAGCTAGCTCTTTTCATCTTTCCTTGACCGTGGCTTCATCACTCCTTCTACCTTCATTTTCGTTGGTTTTATAGAAGGTAAGTGCAAGACTAACCTAGTTCATGATCCTAGAGAACCCATACTCACATAAAGCCTCTATCTTTGTCATATATTTTGTTTAGGTACCGAGTTTGAGAAACCCTAGTGTGACCGAGGCTACAAGGGCTTGTGATGTCCATTCTTGTGCTAAATCAAGAGATCTACAAGAGGTAAGGGGGTTAGGGTCCATAGATTCTTGTTTTGGGTCATATATGCGCTTGAAAAATGATTCGTATGCTAAAAGGCTCGGTAAAGATTAAAGCTTTAAAATGAATATGAGATGCTAGCTTGAAAGCTTGAAGCTTTTCTTGAAAACATGTGTGCTATGATTGCTTGAATGCCTTAATATATGATGATGCATTGCTATGCTTGATTGCTTGATATATTCGTGCTTATGCTTGCCAAAAGTGGCTTAAAATGCCTTAAGGCCAAATCGGCCGTGTGTTCAAAGAAAGAGCAATGATGAAAAAAAATTGTGCTTGTTAAATTGTGCTTGTGATATTTGTGATAAATGGCCAAGGGTTTCCTCAAGTTTGGACAAAATGTAATAACTAAAAGATTTGCTAAAGATACATAAAAATCGGTTCTAAAAGATTAATAACTTAAAGTGAAAAGAAATAAGTTTTTAAGCAAATAAGGGTAAAATTGTAAATAGAAATATTTTATAAAATTTCCAGAATTAAAGTATTTAAATAAATATGTTTTAAAATGGTTTTAACCTCGGAAGTAAAAAAGAAATAAGCTTTAAAGTGGCTTAAAGTATTTTTACTAGTTTTGGGGTAAAAAGGGTAAAAGTGTCATTTAATAAAATTTGTTTTCAAAACTGTTTTTATGGGGGTTTAATAGGTGACTAATGAACTTAAATATAAAATTTCAGATTAAAATAATAAAGTTAACTTAGGTAAATAAATTAATTACTTAGACTAGCTAAAAACCGAAACGAGTACAAGGGCCCAAGGGCAGTTTCG
This sequence comes from Stylosanthes scabra, assembly GCA_036250425.1. Lineage (NCBI taxonomy): Eukaryota > Viridiplantae > Streptophyta > Magnoliopsida > Fabales > Fabaceae > Stylosanthes > Stylosanthes scabra. The sequence continues at coordinate 14,150 of JASCZI010030261.1, forward strand.
TCATTTCAAAAGTATCTTTTGTTAAAACTGTTTTTACTGGAGGTAAAGGGCTGTGTTAGTGACGAAATGCAACTGGTTTGACCTTCATAGGTTTTGAAACGAAAAAGTTATAAATATTTTCGTAAACTAGTGCATTTCGATTTTGAAAGAAAAAGTGGTAAGGGCAGAATTGTCATTTAATTTAATCTATGGAAAAACTGTTTCTACAGTGGGTAGATAAAAGTATTAGAAGATGAACGGCTTTGGTTTGAGTCGAAAAGGATTTAAAATGAATTATCTATGCGCATTTTAGTAAACTAGTGTTATATCGGTTTCCGGAAAAATAACACTATGGTCAAAATGGGATTTAAGTAAAGTGCCTTGATTATGGATTTTCTCTAAAGAAATATGTTTTATGAATATGAAATGAGATAATAATAAAATATACATAAGCCAAATAAAATATCCAAGAGAACGGTTAGTATTGAAGCTAGCCAATAACTAAAAGCGATGATAATCATAGTGAGAAACTTATAAGAGGATAAATGAAGATAATGAAATTAATGAAAGTGATAATGAATAATAAAAGACTTATTTTGAGTAAGTAAGTATCTTATTATATAAGTAAAGCCAAAAGTATTTTGATATGATTAATAAGCCAAGTACTAAAGAGTGATAAATATATTTGAACAAAATATATTTATATCTATCTATAAAGATGAGCCTTTAAAAGAGTCTAAGAAATATATAATCATAAGCTACTAGTAATATAAGCTAAGTGTAAACATTATAAGTTAATAAAAGCCACGAAGAATGATATCCATAAGCTGTTAATCACTTAGCTATGATAGGCTCTCCTAATTGAATCATGTGAAATTAAGAAGTAAAAGTCTCAAGAAAATAATAGAGCCTCTTGTGTAAATGTGCCAAGTAATGAGAAAGCCCCAAACTTGAGTGAGTAAACCTAGATGTGATGGTTGATATCGATTCGGTTTGGTCGACGATGATATGGAACACGGCGACCGAACCGGGTTTCTTTCTTGGGAATGGTTCATGGTTTTGGACCGGTTTAATCCCTTGAAATGGATTGGAATGGCAACCGACCAAGTATCGGTCCTATCGGACTTGTGTCACTGTCAGACCGGTTGGTTCAGCTAAGTCATATAGACCGAAGGTAAATTTCGGCTACAGAATGCTATCCGGCTAACGGTTCAATGGAACGAACCGGTGAACGCTAAGAGCTATACTATGCTGTGAGGCTGAAGCTAAAGCTAGAGCAATGCAATGCAAGGGCTGGGTGTCGTCTCGCTTGACTATGAGCTAAGAGCTGCAAGGGCTAGGTATTGTCCCGCTTGATTAAGTGATAAGAGCTGCAAGGGCTGGGTGTTATCCCGTTTGTCTGAGAATTGAGCTTGAAAGGCTAGCTACCTGGAAGGCTGTAACGATCATCATGTTCCCCTGTCGATGCGGTTTCTTCCTTTATAGAGCCATTGCTGGTGACGGGATCCTCACCATGATTATTTAGAGTACCAAGGGTACCTTATGCCACCAGTTCTAGCCAAAGGAACTTGGTTGTGCTACATGTTCTAGCCAACGGAACATGGCCGCCTTGGACGAGCCAAAGTCCACGACATTCGACAGTGGTAAACCATGCTTGGGCTTGATCCTAAGTAATCGTCGGGTGCGGGAAGTAAACCGACGCATGAGCTCATGGCCTGCATTTAGGACCAGGCATGCATCATACTTGTTTGCACATTTGATTGTGTGTGTTTACCGCATTTCATTGCTTTGTTTGTCTGTGTGCCTTGCTTGTTTGTTTGTCTTGTTTGTCTGCTTGTTTTACCTTGTGTGTCTGTCTGTGTTGTCCTTCTTGAGTCTATGTTCTGCTTCGTTATCTGCTCTTCTATGTGTTGTTACTATCTGCTTCGCTATATGCCTTGCTGCTACCTGTTACTCTACCTACGTGACGTAAGCCCCTAGGATAGAGTAGTTGACCTAGGAGTCAACTGGGAACGATAGGTTCTCACCCCCGTTTTCTTTCTTTAACCCACGCATAGATGGGAAGTGGCGTTATCTACTACGAGTACGAGAAATGCGAGAAGTTCGATGATTATGATATGAAAGCTGATGCTGAGCTGGGAACCTTCAAGATTAGGCGATACCATTTCGATGATGAATCTTTCATTCATCCTTTCCGTAGTGTTCGGTTTAACCTTGATCGTCCGTACGAGATTCCGATCGAGGCACTGATGGCGACAAGATTCTTAGTGCTTCCAAGGACAAGAAGTCATCCACTGAGAGATCTCGTTCGTCTAGACGTCCTTCGCCGCACTACTCTCCGAGAACAATGCCAGTAGTCCAACGCGAACGTTCCACGTCATCCGTCAATGGAACTCGTTCCTTCCGCCGCGGTACGGATAGTAGCTCGGTAAGGAAGCCGAGGAGTTGGGAACTCATTCCGCCATCCGAAGGTTGGATGTGCGATGCTGATGATGAAAAGGAGATTGGAGGGATGGATCCCTCTGAGAAAGGAGAGTCCAGCGAGGAAGACCCGGAGATGGAAGAAGAGGATCCGGAAGAAGCGGGAAATCCTGAAGATAGGGTTCCTGCTACACCTTCTCTGCCAATGGATATAGACACAGAAGAGGATTTCCAACGTTATGTTGAAGAGTTGGGACGTGCTCCCGAACCTTCTCCTCTTCGTAGCAGTCAAGCTTCCGTACCTGATGAGCCGGTGGAGGCAACTGACCAACAGTCCCTTAATCGTGATGGTTCGAGTTACAAACTATCCGGAGTTTGGCAGTCTCAGTCGTCGAGTCCGAGTTCGTAGAGTGCCTCGCTTGTTAGAACAATAGAGGCTTAGCTATTTGATAGGGTTGTTGTTTAGTTTCCTTCCTAGTCCCGAGTCCTAGCTTAGGAGACCTGTGTATGTGAGGTCAGGCCGGGAGAATCCACTACAGTTCGGTGTCTAGAGTCTGTAAAGATAATGTAGTCCTATGTGTTATATATATATATATATATATATATATATATATATTATCTTGGGATTTCTCCATGTATGAAGGAATCGTTATATATCTATTGCTTGATTATATTGTTTAATGCGCTAACGCTTTTCACGACAGGCTGCTATGTAATAATATGATATAGAGTTTTAGAAATTTTTAGGTTAGGAAATGTGGCATTCCAATCGTAGGCGTTGTGCACGGTGTTGAAAATTGGGATGTTACATTGCAGGTATGATTCCTCTCAGCAAGAAGTCTTCATTAAATCCAATTCAAAGGGCTGATTCTGTCCAGAATTCCTCTCCACAAGCATCACAAAATTCTGATGAGAATGTGGTGGACAGCAATACATCTGCTACCACAGCAACTACTTCTTCTTCTGCCGAATCCTCTCCTGCCACTTCAAGTTCATCTCCACAGGTTCAGGTACCAATTAGTGGCATTGAGATTTTACTCCCTATCACTAATACTTCTGCACCTATCTCTGCACCCACTAATACTGTTGTTAACACTAACACACATGCTATGGCAACTAGATCTAAGACAGGTGCTCTTAAACCTAAAACTTTAGTTACTACTACAACTAAGCATATATATCTAACTAGGACTGTTCCTAAGAATGTTCAGCAGGCTAAACAAGAACCAAAGTGGGTGACAGCAATGGAATGTGAACTCCAAGCCTTGTCTAAATGCAAGACTTGGAGTCTAGTTGACCCTCCACCACATGCAACTATAATTAATTGCAAATGGGTGTATGATCTAAAGAAAAACCCGAGAGGTGAGATAGTAAGGTACAAGGCTAGGTTAGTGGCAAAAGGATTCCAGCAAAGGGAGGGGATAGATTATGAAGAAATTTTTAGTCCGGTAGTTAAACCAACTACAATTAGAGTAATTCTGACCATAGCTCTTAGTCAAGGTTGGATCATGCGTCAATTTGATTTTGATAACGCCTTTCTTAATGGTGTTTTAACTGAGCATGTATATATGAAATAGCCCCCTGGTTATATTGGAAATGATTCTACAAAAGTCTGTAAACTACACAAAGCAATTTAAGGACTTAAGCAAGCTCCAAGAGCTTGGTACCATACTTTGGCTATAACTTTAAAACAGTTTGGTTTTCATCATGCTACACATGACATAGCTCTTTTTATTAGAAAGAAGCCAAATGAAACTATCTATATTATAGTCTATGTTCATGATATTGTCATTACTGGCTCTAATGCTACTGAAATTCAGAACTTGATAACACAATTAAATGCTATCTTTCCTTTAAAAGATTTGGGTAAAATAAATTATTTCTTGGGTCTAGAGGTTGATGATCTAGGCAGCCAACAACTGTTATTAAGTCAAATGAAATATACAAAAGATTTATTGCATAAGGCTGGTATGACTGAGGCAAAACCGATGCCCACCCCTATGATTAGTAATCTGAAATTACATTCTTCTGATTCTGATCTGTTTGATGACCCAACTAAATACAGGATGGTTGTTGGTGCTTTACAATATCTGACTATCACTAGGCCTGACATTGTCTTTGCTGTAAATAAATGTTCCCAATTTATGCAGAATCCCACAATTCAACATTGGAAAGCTGTAAAGAGAATATTGAGATATCTTCAAGGAATGGTAGGTCAGGGACTAATTTTAAGGAAATGTATTGATTTTAGAATTATTGCCTTTTCAGATGCGGACTGGACCTCAGATATGAATGATAGGAGGAGCACCAGCCGCTATTGCATCTCCATAGGCACTAACCTGATCTCATGGAAGTGTACAAAGCAATCAAAGGTCAGCAGGTCCAGCACCGAGGCAGAATTTAGAGCAGTGGCAACCACACAAACTGAAATCATGTATATTCAACTTCTGCTGCGTGAATTGCAAGTTCCTCAACCCTTGCCACCAACAATATACTGTGACAACCGCAGTGCATGCTATTTGACAGCCAACCCTGTTCTTCATGGCAGAAGCAAGCATTTAGAGACGGATCTGTTCTTCATAAGGGATCTTGTTGCTGAAAAGAAGCTGTTTATCACACATGTATCAGCTCTAGATCAAATTGCTGATATTATGACTAAACCGTTAGGTCATGTGTTGTTTGAGAAGTTTAAATCCAAACTTAGGATTGGTGTCAAGCCCCTACCTAAGTTTGAGAGGGGTGTTGAGTATATAGTTTACTCCCCTAACTAACTTTAGTGATATGTAGCTTGTATAAATACTCTGCTTAATGACATTTAGTTGTTAAGCTTTCTATATTGAGAAATACAACTTTACTCTTTCTTTCTTCTTTCTGTTCTTTCTCTCTTCTCTCAGTTCTTTCTCTCTTTCTCTACACTGCTTCTCTCCTTGGTGCTGGAACCTTCACACTATCGAATCTTACCTTTTTTAGCTTGATTATTGACCTTGTGAGCCAAGTGTATTTGATGCTTGACTAATGGATTTGGGCCTTATTGGGCCGCTCCGTAACAGTTACAAATGAAAATTGTGTGGTACCGGTACAGAATAAATGTACCCGTCTTGAAGTGAAGACAAGTGTCCACTCATGGATAACAAATATTCATAGTTAAGAAATAAACATTGTTTGGTTGTATTGTGTGTTCTGGGAAATGCGAAGGTTCATGACATTAAGTAATGAAATTCCAGAGCTTTTAATTGGATTATTTTTTTAATTCTTAACTGATATTTTTTTATAATTAAAGTTGATTCAAAGCAATATCAAGAGTAAAGGTGAGAGAGTAGTTTTGGGTTTGGGAAATTAGGGATTATTCAATCTGGTTAATATTGAGTAATAGAAAATGTGTGAGAAGGTGGTAGTATTGCGGTTGTCAGCAATGATAAAGAAGAATAATCACTGTGATGAAGAGGATGAGTGATAATGGTAGTGGTGGAAGGATGAGAGAGTTCTAAATCAAGAGATAATGATAGAGATATGGGTATTTTTGTATTTTAAAAAAAAGAAGAATGGACAAAAGTACACATGAATTATTATACGGTAGACAAAAGTACACATGAATTATTTTAATGATCTAAATGTACACATGAATTTTTTAATGACCCAAATATACACATGAAATATTTTAATAAGAGATAAAAGTTCACATGAATCTTTTACGTTGTTCATGTATATTTTTGTCCAACGATAGAATATTTTATGTGTACATTTGGGTCATTAAAAAATTTATGTGTACATTTGGGTCATTAAAAAAATTCATGTGTACTTTTATCCACCGTATAATAATTTATATATACATTTGTCCCTTCTTCCTTTAAAAAATTAAGGATGATTTCAAATTAAAATCAAACATTAGAAAAGATCTTAAAAGAAAAAAAAATATTAGAGGCAATTTTGATTTTGAACCTAAACTTTAATAATTAAAAGAATACTTATTTTCTTTTATTATTATTGGTTCTTTAATTTATCTCCGGAATCTGGATTCGCCAACAATTTAGAAGCGCTACATTATTGCTTAAATTCATTCTGTCATTGATGCATATCATTCTTGTCTACTTGAGTTCATTAGAATATGAAATACACATGAACAAAATCATCATTAATAATAATGTTGCTAACATTATGGCGGAAGTACTTGGCAACTTTGGTGTACTAGGGTGGAATAAGTTAGGTCAGACCAGGCTTTATTCTTAACAGCGTTTTGTTTACGATGATGAAAATATTTAGTAGTTATTTAACAATTATGGAAAAAAATTTTAAATATGTGGCTCTGATTATTTCTAATATCAGTAATTTTATTTGTACACCAAAAACAGCCACTAAAATTTAATATAAATACTTTATACATATTTAAATTTAATATAAATACTTTATACAACATCAATACCTCACGCGCCAGCCTCACATACAAATACTTCATACAACATCAATGTATCACGGCTCGTTGAGCAAATCACGCTAATTCCTATTCAAAGCACCGTAAAATTATCAAGTTCATCTCTAGTTATCTTATATAAAAATAATTATATATATGAATATGGATATGGATATCTAAGTATAATAAATATAAATATTAAATGGATAAAGAAAGATTAAAAAATATAAAAGGGACGAAGGAAAGTTGGTAATGCTTTATCTTAGCAATAGAAGTAAACAATAAATTATATTTACAGAATTATTTCTCTATCCACTAATAAAATATTAAGTAATTATTGTAATCAGACTCCAGAATATTAAAATCCTAGTAAAAAAATTGTTATAATCAAACACACTTTAAATTATGATTTAAAATTTTACTTATAATCAAACACATTAAAGTTATAAATTCAATAATTCAAATCAAAGACAAAATCATATTATAATTAAATACGGTCTAAATCATATTTGAAATATACGATTATAATCAAACACACTAAAATAATTATAGATCAAACTCAACCTTTTAAGTCAAAATTCAAACTCAATGGAAATATTTTAGTGTTTCTTTCTAATTATAATCAAACACGTTTTAAATTATAATACAAAATTTAATTATAATTAAACACATTTAATGTAATAATCAAACTTAACAATCCAAATCAAAATTCAAATCCAAATTTTATAATTAAATTATAATAAAACACATTCAAAATTATAATACAAAATTTAATTATACTCAAACGTATTCATTATAATAATCAAACTCAATAATCAAAATTAAAATTCAATGCTATAATTAAATTATAATCAAATACATTTTCAAATATAATACAAAATATTATTATAATCAAACACACTTTTGTTAATAATAAAATTTAATAATTCAAATCATAGTTTAATATTATATTTATATTATAATCAACCATTATCTAAAATTAGATACTTTTTAAGAAAACAACAATAATAAGCCATGGTAGTCAATTATAGAATTTCATGTTTTCCTTTTACTCAATTCACTCTCTTTTGCTACTCTTAGCTTGGTCTTATCCAACCAACATGTTTTTCTTTGACTCAATTTCACTATCTTTTGTTGCTCTTGATTTTATCTAAAACCATAGCAACAACAATCAAGATCCAGAATTAATAATATTTCTAATATAATTCAAATGAAGAAGTTTACCAAAATGTGAAAGGCCTATCACAGTGTTCGTATAAACCAAAAATAGTGAAATTGCAAAGAAGAAAAATAGGATTGTTAATTAGTTAGGGTGGAGGAGATGGTGGGGCGTGTGTGAAAGAGAAGTACATAAGTGAAGGAGTGTGTCTAAAAGTGAGAGTGTAATTTATTTTTCAATTTTTGTATTTTAAATTTGTATAAGTATAAAAATACGGTGGCTGATTTTGGTGCCTGATTTTAGTGTACATATAGCATATCTCTTCTAATATATACATATATTTCTTTTATTTTAGAGATAACACTAAATATTTTCACCGCCTAAAAAATTTTCTTCTTAACTGACCAGACCTGTAATAGAATATATTGGCTTAGCATGGCCTATAGTCTGGCATAGGTTTTTTAACGAATACTAAATTTGACCCGTTGTTAAATCTAACTTGCCCTGAAACCTGTCGGTAGGTCTAATGTTTTAATAAATAAGTAATTTATATTGATATAAATATTAAATTTAACGTATAATTTAATTTCTAAAATAAACTATTAAAGATATTAAGAAAATAAAAATAGATATATATAATAAAAAAGATAAATAACGTAATGAATAAAAATACTTAAAGATTATAAAAGATCCAAATTCAAACCCCTATTATTACATTTTTATTAGTATAACATTTTTATATCTATATTTACAGATCATGCCTACAAGTTATTTCCTAAGCATGAGCCCAAATCTATTTACACTATTAATTTAGGTTTTTTAAAAGGCCTGAGCCTGAATCTATTTTCTATCCGGCCAAATTACAGACTTTTCACAGGCTGTTTGACCTTTTTTTCCATGCTGACCACCGAGTGTCATAAAATGAAGATCATGTTTGCAAAAGTGGGTTAAAATGAATGAGCAAATAAAGTTTAGAATAATGATATTTTATTTTTTTGTTTTGGCGACAGAAATAAAAAAGACAAAGCACTAAGAAGAAATAGAGGAGTTAAATATCAAAATGGCCCCTAAAATTTGAGGTCATGATCAAATTGGCCCTCGAAATTCACTTGAAATCAAAATAGCCCCCCATTTTCGAAAACATGGCTCACGTTGGCCCTTCTATTAGCTTCCGTCAAAAACACGCTGGCGTGGCCGTTAAATATGTCAATGTGGACGCTATGTGTGCTGACAATTGCCTTGTAGGATGTCTGGTGGTTAATTTATGTGGCAAATTTGAACTTAGGGCTCAATTTAGCCCCTGAGTACTTACAAATACCAAATTTTGTACCCTAATTCCCAAATTCCATTATTGTCTTCTTCTCAAGGTTGATGTGCAGAGAAGTTAATGCAGAAATTTGTTAACACAAGTGTGGAAGGAAGAAAAGTAACTTCAACAAAGCACATTGATTAGATAAGCAATGCAAAAAATTATATACTTGTGCTAGCTTTTAAAAGTTAATGGTAGGGGCAATATGTAAAGAATATTTATGATAAATTGATAATTTTTTCATTTTGAATCTGATCACACTTTGCAGATCTATTGAAATTGCTATTCAACAATAAATTTTCCAGAACATAATCAGTTTGGAAAACATCAAGAAAAGCTATAAAACTATCATGTTCACATTGGGTTTTACTAGCCAAAAACAGAGGCAAACTCCCCCCACCATGTCCGATACATAAAATATGCATATTTTTCTTTCCTTGCAGTGCGCTGCTAATATCATAATTATATGATGCCATAGTAGTCAACCTACTAGATACCATACTCTTCAAGTCTATAACATCGAACAACATCAATTAAAAGAAATGTTAACATTCAATTCAATAGGACTACTATAACTATAAGGGCACCGAGAAACAGAATAAAAATTCAAGAACCATGACCAATAAATTACCTGTTATTGGAAAATTATATAACCAATAAAAATATCAAAATCTAGGAAATTGGTTGTCCCATAAAATTGCTAGTTACCAAGAATAAATGGCCCAAATCATTCAAGAGACGTGCATTAAGCAAATTTTATTAGAACTAACAGTGTAAATTGTAATCTGGCAAGTGAGAACACACATAACAATAACAAAAAAGGAAGACAAGAATAAGCTCAATAATAAAACTATTCAAAAGCAATTAATGGCTTTTCACAAATTTATTGCTATAGTCTGTGCCGGCAGCCTCCCAAATAGATGGTAGATACCAAACAAAAAGGAAATTTCAACAAGAACCCATATATATATATATATATATATAACCTTGAATAAGGTCAATTTATTGATCTTGGTAACCAGACACGAGCACAAGATTTATTTTAATAATCAAATAACAGATAACAGAGCATTCATGATTTATTTTGGTAAATGTTTTAATACCTGTTGCTCAATAATTAATGGGTGAAAATAATTTGGTTGGGTGATATTAATTTCTGTAAGTGGGGGTTCTTGTTGATTATTTATATTTGCCCCAGCTTCATTGGCAGCACCATCACCAACTTCATTCCCATAATAGTCACACTAGCAAAGAACCCTTAACTGAAAAAAAAAAAAAAAACCCTAAAGCACAACCCCAATCGCAAGACGTCTTCCACCCTAAACCCTATCACAAATAGATTTTAATTAAACCCTAACCACTCTAGTAGCAAAAAAAATTTTAAAAAAAATAGATTTACTAGCCAAATGAGAAAGAACAGAGCATACAAGATCGAGGGGTTTTTTTTTCCGTTACTCACCTTAACAAGACAATGTCTGCGCGTTGATGATTCCAGTCAATCCTCCAGAACCCCCAACCCTCGAATGCTGATGATCGTCACCCGTGGCAACCGACTTTCGTCTCTCTCACTTGCCCTATGAAAAGAAAGAAGAAGAAGAAGCAAAGAAGAATGGAGGAGAAAGCGTTTGAGGGGAGAAGACATTGAATGGGGTTTGTTAACTTCATAAACCCCAAAACTACGTCGTACTACACTGTACTGGCGCCAAAGAAGGGACGACGTGTTTAGTCACATGCCAACTTGTACAACTTAACGGCCACATAAGCCTTATTTTGACGGAAGTGGACGGAAGGACCAACCTGTTATGCGACAACAAAAGTGGGGGGTTAAATTGATGTGATTTAAATTTCGGGGGTCAAATTAAACAAATCATCAAATTTCCGGGGCCAATCTGATATTTAACTCAGAAATAGACATTTCTTCTAGAGTAAATTCCCAACTAAGCCCTTGATAACTACCACGAAAATCAAGCCCACCCCTGATAAAAAAAAACCACAACCCGGCCCCTATGAATTGTCTCCGTTGAACACAAAAACCCTTCTGTCAATTTGGTGAGTGAAACGTTAACGGGGTTTGCAGATGTGGCATCTAAACGGAGTGACGTGGACGGTGTGTGAAAACGGGGACATTTTGCCCCCTGATAATTTATGTAAACGACGTTGTTTACAAGCAGGGGGTGTAATACCCCGCCTTTTCACAACGCTTTTTCTAAAGCCACGGTTTTGTCCGAAACGACTATAACGAACGTATTTGACTTCGCTTGCTTGAAATAATGTTGTGTGATATTAAATAGTGACTTGGACGATGATGATGATGATTCTAAGACTATGGTACAAAAATAGTGCTACGCTTTTTGCCTTACGGCACACTTTTAATGGTTTTGCTAAAATGCGCGTAATTTCGGAAACAAAAATTTTCCGAAATTCGTATATGAGCATGGAAGTTAATTTGAACTATGCTTGTTTTGGGATTATTGCTTACAGGTTCATTATTTCTTACAAGTTGAATTGAACTAAGCTTGTTTTGGAATTAGTTCAAAGTATATACACATATTACATGAGCATCCAAATATATTAACTTGTCTATGCACAGGTGCATCAATTCAATCTCAAAACACTTTTCATCCATTCATTCATATTAGGTTGTTTTGTAACTTACATTTGGTTAGAACATTACAAACAATTCAGAATTGCATAAACATCATGCCCAACTTCTTTCTTCTAGAAATTACTGAATGTCACAATCCACATTGCATAATCATACCCTAAATCTAAAACATTCCCTCCATTGCTAACACAAGTAGGATGCTAATCAATCTAACAATGGCAAAACGTAAACACTTATTATCCTGAATGCCTCTAACAACATTCCTTAGTTTATTGTTCAGCTCCATTTCCAACTCCATAACTCTTTTCTCCAACTCCATCAACCTATTTCCCTTGAAAATTGTATTCCTGCTAGAACTCCCTATGTCAATGTTTTCCTCAACCAACGCATCCAACCAGTAGAAATATTTGCAGTGTGCTTGACTTGTCTGTAAAATTAAATCAATGAAAAAATGAGGAGGGAAAACGAAGGAAGAATCAATGAAAAAATAAAAAATAAAAACAAAAACAAGAGTTAAATAAATGACTTGTCTGCAGTGTGCTTGACTTGTCTGAAAAATTAAATCAATGAAAAAAATTAAAATAAACCCAAAAACGGTAATACATTGTAGTTAGGGCAACCAAGGAAGAATTTATCTGGGTTGAGTTTTGTGCATGATTGGAATATGATTGCATAGCTCCCGCAATCACATCTTGGGGATGCAAACTTCTTCTTCCTGGGCTGCCCTACACTATCGCTGGAGAAGGTGCATGTCCTGCTGTCTCCACCAACGCTGTAGTCGACCAGAGTGCGACTTCTGGCCTCCGAAGAATGTCGTCTTCCACTCAAGGAAGAAGAAGAACAGAGATTTCAATCAGATTTATCAGGGGCCGGGAAGACCAAATAACCCCAATGTGTGTCCAAACTGTCACTTAACGGACACATCAACAACTTAACAGCCACGTAGGCTTGCTCCGTCAATCCACCAAGGAGACTAACTAACAGAGAGTGCTCTTTGTTCAACGTTCAAATATGTCAGGAGTCGGGCTGTGTATTTTATTTTGTTGGGGGCCTCCTTGTCCACCGAGTTTTTTGTCAGGGGCCGGGTAGTCACTGCACTCTTTCTTCTATGATAATTCTCTGAAGCAAAGACCAAGGTTGGAACCACTCCGTGTAGACATGCTGATGGGTAGCAGAGTTCTTTGCCATATGATCTGCTACTCTATTCGCAGTGCCCTGTATAAAGAAAATCGAAACAGTCCAATTCCACAACAACACATCTTTAATCTTGGCAATGATCATTTTATTTATAACTAAAGAAAATTAATTCTGGATTCATAAAAAAGAGTAAATTACTATTTTTATTTATAAAATTTTAAACCACTAATAAATTTATTTGAGTATTTTTATTAAGAGTTTAATTTTGGTACAATGACAGTATAAAATATTTTTACACTGTCTTGCAATCACATCTGATCTTTTAAATGACTAATCATGAGGTATTAAGCTCAATGAAAAATGAAGTTATTTTTAATAATATGACACTACATAATTGAATGCACGTGTAAAATATCTTTACACTGATAGTGTATCAAAATTAAATTCTCTTATCAAATGAAAACTATTTTTTATAGAACTAATTTTGTTTATTCATGAGTGAATCTATTTGTATTCTAAATTTTTATAAATTAAACAAAAATGATAATTTATTATTTGTCAAACATAAAACTATGAATATTATAATCGTGAGTCTGATCGTGTTAAAAAATTCAGATCAGAATTAGAATTTAGTTAAATATATTTAAACTCATAGATATTGTTAAGGATAAAATATAAGGAAAATTAGTGTAAAGGACTATTAAGAAGATTTAATTATTAAAAAGACATATTATACTAAAAATTATTAAGAAGGATTATTTATGTAATATTTAAAAAGAAGGACTAAATTTTTTTTATAAAGAGACAAATAGGCCCTTAGGTTTTTTCATTTATTTCCATCTTGTAATCCTAATTCTTTCTAATCATCTATCATACTCAAATCTTTATTGTTATACATTCATCTTCCATGAGAATTTATTGCTAAAATTCTCAATTCTCCATTAATAAGTCTGCTAACCCTAATCAATAGAGTTGATCAGATTGGTTGTTTCTAGCTTTAGATTGACTTAGCTCGACTCAACTCGGCTCACTTTCAATTTATTTTCGTCCCCTGCAGAGTCAATGTGTTCTGGATCCGCCCCTGCCCAGACTCCCAGTACACAACCATAGTCCATAGAGAAAGCAGTAAAAACTTATTTTTTAAAAATTTTCAAATATTTAATTAATTATTCCCACTTCTCAAATGGCCATGGTGCCCTTCTTCATTGTGTGAGTCAAAACTTAAAAGTTAAAACTCAACGTGTTGGTTAGAGAGAGAAGAATAGAGAAAAAAGATTGTATTTGATTGGGGGTTTTGACTTTAAGATCAGAAATCAAGAAAGTAAGATCATTATAATTTTGGAAAAGTTTCAAGTATGTCGGTACATTGGTATAATTATAATTTTAAACTGTTGATCTTAATTAAAAAAAATAAAAAATATATATATAAATCAAAATCAACAGTTACAGATTATAGGTATACCGGTATGCTTGAAAATGTTCCTATAATTTTTATGTGTTTTATGCTAGAATATGAAAAAAATTGGTGGCGATGGTCAAGGCGGTGATGATGGTGGTGATGATGACGATGGAAGTACAGCTGAATGGAGAGAGAGGAGTGGGATGATGACGAAGGTATGGAAAATGGGTAAGATAGTAATAAAAATATTAATTATAAAAAATTATATCAATAAAGATAAAATTGATGTAAATTAAAAATTTTAAGGATAAAATTAAAATGAATTAAAATTTAGACGTATTTTTGAAATTCTTAGTAAATATTAACTAAGGATAAAAAATATACGAATATATATATCCGAATTAGTCCTTAAGGAATTTTGAAGTGCATATTTTGGTCCCTAACAAAATTAATTACCAGATTAGTCCCCAACATTTGTAGACATCAAACATTTTGGTCTCTAACAAAATTAATTTCCAGATTAGTTCCCAACGTTATTGGATGTCAAACACTTTAATTATTCCTTTATCTTCTCTGTCAACAATTAACGGTCTTATCCGACGTAGCATGTGAAGCTGCTTGGCCCTCTAAATGTTTGTCCAGTGTCACCGAATGTGTCATGTCGAATTGGATCGCTAATAGTTGACGAAGAAGACGAAAAAATGACTAAAGTGCCTGACATTCACTAATATTAGGGACTAATCTAGTAATTAATTATGTTAGGGACTAAAATATCTGACGTCTACAAACATTGATGACTAATCTGATAATTAATTTTATTATGGACCGAAATGTCCACTTCGAAATTTCTTGGGGACTAATTTGAATATATATTCAAAATATATTTTACTTTAAGTTCTATGGCGGAAGTCCTCAACGGTGGGCTGAACAGACTTGTGAGATCGGAGAGCATTAAACCGCTTAAGGTGGGGAAGAAAGAGATACAATTGAGTCATCTACAGTCAGATAATACGATATTATTCACATCGCCAGACGCTGCAACATTGACAAACTATAGAAGAATCTTGAAGGGATTTGAAGTGTTGTCAGGTCTGAGGATAAATTTTGATAAATTTGCAATGATTGCTATTAATTGTAGCGATGAGAAGATTGAAACAGCAAGCACGATCTTGAATTGTGGGAAAATGGAGCTGCCAATAAGAGTTGGTGCAAACCCGCGGAGGCTTAATATGTGAAACCAGTGATACAGAAGATAGAGGAGCGGCTCCAAGGATGGAAAGGGAAGATTCTATCAAAAGCGGGTAAATTAGTTTTAATTAAATCTGTGTTGGAAAATCTACCTATGTATTATCTTAACTTATTCAAACTGCCTAAAACTATTGCTAAGAGAATAGTGTCATTACAAACTAGATTCTTTTCGGGAAAATTCGATAGGGGTAGGGGAATGGCATGTGTTAAATGGAAATTTGTACAAAAACCTAAGAGTCTAGGTGGGTTGGGTGTGTTTGTTGTTGTTTTGAAAATTTTTGCCCTATTGTTTAAGTGGTGGTGCAGATACGAAAGGGAAGAGTGTCCATTATGGAAGAAAATAATTGACTCATGTAATAGGATGAACTCTGGGTTAGAGGGGGCGATTAGAGCTAGGAGCGGGAAGAGTGGAGGAGGAATTTGGATAGCATCTTAGGATTACACAATGAGGAGATGGAGATGAGTGAAATATTCAATTAGGGGTTGCAGCTGGTGGTGGAAGACGGAAGAAAAGTGAAATTTTGGCATAGTTTATGGTTAAAAGAGAAGGTTTTGAAGGAACTATATCCAAGACTTTTCCTATTAGTAACTGAAAAAGAATGTGTAATCAGCGAGTGTAATTTTTAGAATGGGTTAGCATTGACATGGAATTTCTCTTGGAGGAGACTATTGTGGGATTGGGAAAATGAGAAGTTGCATGAGATGATGGGTTTGTTAAGTCATGTAGGAATCAACGAGGGGTAAGTAGATAGATTAGTATGGAGATATGAGAAAAATGGTGTGTATTCAGTGAGGTCCTTCCTAGTTCCTACAGGTATTTTACAAGAAAAAAGAACATGCTGATGAGACAAATATGTACAATTTTACGAAAACACTATGGATCGGAGGAGCTTAGTACCACCTCGAGTTGAGCTTTTGATGTGGTTTGTTATTTTGGAGAAATAAAACACTAAAGAGAAATTAGCAAGATGTGGCATGATTCAACAATCCGATGCGGCTTGTGTTTTGTGTGATGAGCACTTAGAAACGGTACAACACTTTTTCTTTGGTTGCATGATATCTCGGAATCTATGGAGTATGATTCTGATGGAGTGGAGATTAGCGTGGGTGTGGCCAAGAGAGACAAAGGACTGCTTTGAAGCATGGGTATCATACCAATGGACAAGAACGAAGAAGGAAACATGGGTAATATTATTCTTTGCAGCAACATGGTGTATATGGAACTCACGTAACAACAAGATATTTAAAGATCAGCATATTGGGGTTGATGAAATGCTAAGAAATCTTAATTGTTATTGAATTGGCTAATAGTTGGAAGAATGGGATTCTTGGAAGAATGCTGGTTGAGCTGAAGTGCTGTCTGAATTGAAGTGTGTGTTGTTTGTTAGTTTACTGTGTATGCTAAGCCCTAGATGATGTTTAGTTTTATGCTTGAGGATTGTTTCATGTCAAGCTTTAGATGGTGTTTAGTTTTTATGTTTTGTCTTGTAACAAAAACTTCACACTCATCATTCATATGGTTTTTTTTTGTGTGATTCAAACTGATAAAAAAAAAAAGTTCTACTCTGTCTGGACAAAAAAAAAATCCTACCCTGTCTATTTAGGGTGGGTTTGGTAAGGCTTTTTGATTAAGTGTTACTGCTTTTTGAGAGTAGTAGCCACCTTTTTGCATTTGGTAACTCAAAAAGCCAAATAGCTTTTGCTCCTGGCTTTTGAGAGGTAAGGTGCTTTTGAGAGCACTTGCCGAGTAGCTTTTCACAACTAGTTTTAGCTCTTCAAAAAACAAAATTACACATTAATATTAAATTTTAACAAAAGTCATTTTTTCCAAACATTATATGCGTGACTCCTGCTTATTAAGAGTTAATTTTGAGATGTTTTGTCAAACGATTATGCGATGACTCTCCAAAAGCTGCTTTTTGAGAGCCCAAAGAGCTCAGCCGCTTTTTGAGAGCCACAAACATTACCAAACCAACCCTTAATTTGAAAAACTTTTTTACTCTCTAAGAATCACGTGTGTCATTTTTAAATTTAGAAACTATTCCATCAAAATCAAAATACTAAAATAATGATTTATTCCTAGGAAAAAAAAAGTAAAAATTTCCCTTTTTGGTTTCAATGAAAAAAAGTCAATATAGATAAACAATAATTTTAAAGGTAAATTAATTTATTCAACTAAATCTAACTAAGTTTTATATTCTATATTAAATAAAATATTATTTTAATATAAATAAAAAATTATTCCAATATTATTTTTTTGTATTATTTAATAGCGAAATGTTCTTTTATTTAGCTTAAAAATATGACTTGATTAGTCAAGATAAATGTATATATCATATTACCGATAAATAAAGGAAAAGTATAGGTAACCAATAATTTTTTAACCAACAAATTAGCCAACAAAAAATAGAGCATCTGAAACTATTGTTTATAGAACATCCACAATGGAAGCTATAGAACATCCTAAAACTAAAGCAACCTCAACCAACTTTATAGTTTTTTTAGAAACAGAACATCCGAAACTTAAAAACAAAACATTCGAAACATAAAGAAATAGAACATCCAATTTAAGTTGTTAGCTGATGTTGGCTGAATTTTTATTGGTTACTTAGTATTATTGATAAATATAATAACAAAAAGTTTTTCTTTCCATTTTTTTCCCCTTTACCTTGTTACAGGTTTCTATCTTTTCATCCTTGATGAGTCAAAAACTCAAGATTATAACAAGGGAATGTTAGTGCAAGGTTAAGACATATAGGCACCACTGAAAAGCTAATATGAATAGAAAGAAACAAGGATTCGGATTCCCCTTTATACCTCGTGCTTTTTTCAGTTTCTTGTGCTGCAAATATCTTCAGCAATGTGGTTATTAATGAATTGAATGTCCTCCATCCCTGTGGAAATTGCAACAGTATTGAGCTGAACCAACACAAAAAAAAACCAACTCATATAATTTATCTTACTTCTCTAGTTCCAATCCGATGTTGATAGGCCTTGAAGCAAAATCAGTGTGAATGTGTTATGATAAAACCATATGATTGGAAATTTGGAATATGACCCCTTTGTTAGGGCGTTTTCAACGGCAAAACTCCAAATTTATTGCATGCACCTCAAGGTCGTTAACTATATATTTCATGTTTCCACACAAGTTTTTAACAATACCCTATGATCAAATTGGCCTTACCTTGGGACCGAAACCCATGCTATTAAGAACCGGATCAAAATGGCCGGTTAAATTCGGTCAAACAAAAATTGATTATAAAGTTGGTTCGAATATCGATATGCTTTCAGTAAATTAGATAAAATTGGAAAAATCAATTAAAAAAAACACAACGGTAAATCATTCAATTGATTTAATATTTTAACTATTAATCGATTTGTCCAAAAAAAAAACTATTAACCGGCTTAAAATAAGAAATACCAAAAATTAACAAGTAGCGTAGAAGTGTACATATAACAATAACAACTAATTGGTTAGTTAGTTGTTTAGTGAGCAGTTAGTTGGAGAAGTTTTTTATAACCGTTATTTAACAGGTAGTTAGGAACTATAAATAGAACAGTGTGTAGCTTGTAAAACTTGAAGTTCATCATTTAAGGATTCACCATTGTATTAGTGAATCAGCGTCCTTTTAGAATTAGAATCAAAAGGCATCTTTTCAATTATTCCTTCTAATTTTTGTCGCTCAGCTCCAAGTTCATTGCAACATTTAACGGCAACAGCAATAATTTTGAAGCACTACTTATCGGTTACCACCATAAGATTTTTTTAAAGAAAACAAAATAATATTTAATAATCCCTTTTGTCCAAATTAAAAAATGAAAAATATTTAAAAGAAAATAAAAATTAATCTAAAATAGTTTTAATTTTTTATTTTATATTTATTAATTATTATTAAAATAAATAAATAATTACAAATATAATAATCCTATGTGAACAAGTGGTTTTGGCCAACCAAGTCATTTATTTTTATGCTAAATAGAAGACTATTTCGATGTTAGATAGATTTTTATTTATGTGCAATTTTTTATACTATTTGACACCGAAATAATATTCTATTTAGCATAGAAATAAATCATTTGATTAAACTTGATTAGCCAAAACCACTTGTTCAAATATCATTACCCTTAAATTGAATGAAATAACCTTTATGTTATTTTTTATTTAACATTACTCTTAGAAAACAATAGCTTAGCTTCTCCTATAATTTTTTCTTCCAACTTCTACCATTCTACTAAAACTTGTTTTTTTCCAATTCTTAAAAATAATATGGAGTTTTGGACTTTCTTATTTATTCGTCTAAAATTATATGTTTTCGTATCTAATAGACTTACACGTAAAGCGCAGAAATAATAAAATATAAAACAATGCTATGAAATCAACATTAGGGGGCCATTAAGGAGTCAATAATTAAGTTATCATCCAAAATTTATATGAGTTATCATTAGTAATTCATATATCCAAAATTAAGTTATTATTTGAAATTTATATGAGTTATCATCCGCAACTATGTGTTAACTTCCTATTGGTCATAATGTATTGGCTCCCTGGTCCTTTTTTTAAAAATCTATTTGATATTTTATTTCTTTAGATTTCGAATATTCAATTTATTTTGGTTGATTGTTTGTTAGTTGCTTTAGATTTCGGATGTTCTACTAACTTTTATTATAAATGTTCTATACATAATAGTTATATATGTTTTATATTTTGTTGGTTGATTTATTAGTTAGGAAAGTATAAGTTTTTATATTTGTATGTTAACCGATAATGGAGGGCTTTTCAAACCAAAAAAAAAGAAAAAAGGGAGAGTTTTGGGGAGGGTTTCATGCATCGGACGGTGTTGGAGCGTGACCGACATCATTAGCGGTTGAGATTTACAGAGAGCCACGTGTTTTTGTCTTAATCCAAGAATTGATTTCTTCTCTCAAATTATCATTTCTTTATTTTAAAAGTTATTTTGTCACAAATTAAAATGAACAATGCTATCCACACACCATTTTATCAAATATCACCTTTACATGCGTATAAAAATACTATTATTATAGGTGATCCACAAAAAGTGGAGAGCAGTTAACACACTATTGACCGTATTTTATACGGGTGTCAAATTGGTGTTTGAAAAAAGAATGTGTAAATAGCGGAACCGAATTAAAATTTTGAACAAAATGATAGCCTACTCCTTCTCCTTTGACCTTACTCCTCAAGTTTCTCGTTTCTCGCTCACACTCACACCCGTGATTTTTTAACTTCTAGGCTTCTAGCACTTTCCTTCCCCCTATTTCTTCTAATTTCTAAGTTCTAACTCCTAACTCGAACTCGAGTGAGCTCGTAAAAAATAAATACACAAATAAATAATATATAAAATTTTAAATTTATATAACCCATATTTATTTTATAATATAGTTATCCTCTATGAATTAAAGTATATTTAGTAAAAAAAAGTAACTTTTGCGATTTATTAATAATAAAAAGATATTTTAATAAATAAAATTGACAAAAACAAAGCGTTTATAAGTATTATTTTGTTTTATATAAATAAATTAGCCATATATAATTATGAGAAAGGATTTACCTTCTTTTTTTTAATCCTTAAATGCAAAATCTCTTAATTAAGTTATAAATTTATCATTTCAACTAATTTTACTTTCATTATTTTGTAAAATATTTTTTATTATATATAATTTATTTATTAAGACTAAGTTATTGTTTTAAAGAATTAAATTAAAGATCTTTCAGTTAAAATATTTTTATTATTCAATTAATTTATAAAAAATGAATTAATAATAATAATAATAATAATAATAATAATAATAACTCAATTAACTCAATTGACAAAACAGTTAAAAGAAAATAACACATCAAATTAACAGTGTTTGAGATCTGTTCACAAAACGCAATCACACGCCATAAATAAACCGAGTGGTGCCAGAAAACAATTTTCAGTAAAAATTATTCTTAATTCTGCTCGTTTCTATATACATTCTTCATCGATAAAAAAGGATATTCAGATCCACCACTTTTCCCCACTAAACCCAGTTTTACATTTATTTTTTAATTATTTCCTTCATATTCTTCCCGTAATTCTCAGTATTGCAGATTAATCAAGATCACGTGTTCTTCTTTTGCGAGCATTGCCCATTTTGCGAGAGAAAATCGTTGCCTTTCGTCACCACCACAGCAAAAAGGCACGTCTTTTCTTGTGAATTTCGAGTATCTTACACCAAACTGTACGGGTATGTGATGTTATCGATGGTGCATTTGTTTTTGGAAACTTTTCTTCAATTCTTAGTGCAGTTGAAATTGCTTGTTTTGTTGAGTTGTTTAGAATTTTAAGCCTGGATCTGTGTTAATGTGTGTGAATTTTCTTTCAGCATGCTTGCATTTGTTTCAGTATTTGATTATTTATGTTCTGGCCATGCCTTGATCTGGATGGGTTTAGATAAGGGAACACCTGCATATGATGTTGTTTCTTTGATTTTTAATTACTGTAATATGAATTTGTATTATTCTTATTTAGTAAATAATTTAATTTTGATGCGTTTTTGTATAATTCTTGTTCAGTATAAAGTAGTTTTACATGTTCATCTAGTTACGTAACTCATGTTAGCAAAAATAACAATTTTTTACCTTATTTGTGTGAATAGTCTTTCAAAAAACGGAAGTAATTGGATAACTCGGTAAAGACATGGGTGCATCAAAATTAAACTTTTTAGTAAATATACTCATCTAATACTTGTTTTTTTCCTTGTTAATAAGTAGGGTGTAAATGTGGTCTTGATTTTATTGTTAAAACTTTGATAATGTATAGTATCACTAGTTCAACTGGTTAAAGTATTGTTTCCTTTGTCATCATACTAGCAAATTGATAGGCACTTTGTGTAATGATTTAATTTCTTTATATTTTAACATTATAACAATGGTATATAAATTTATGGTTGAGTGTGAATTTAATCTGTTTTTTAAGTGGAAATATATGAGCAGTTTGAGTAGGGGGCTAATGAGAAATATGAATTGTGACAACATAGTTTTTCTTCTACATCAAACCATTTTGAATATGCATTTTTCAGTTTTCTCTTTCTTCTTTTTTCCTTTTTTTTTTCTTCGCTTTTTTTTTATCAGTTATGTTGATCAGACCACTAGTTTTGTATTGGGGAGTCTCTGATAGAAGTTAATCATCATATGGACAGGTGTATTTTTAAAGAAGTGAAAATTTTGGAGACTGAGAGAAATTCGGCATGTTCAGATTATCTCCTAGGAGGAATCAAAGATCGAAAGGCTTCAAGGTGAAGCATGCTCTGCAACTAATCCTCTTGCTTGGCCTTGGTATCTGGCTGGTTTATCAACTCAAACACTCCCATGAGAGCAAAGCATCCAAAGGCGAAAACAGGAAAATCAGTAGTGATTTGAAGTTAGGGAGGAAGGACCCACGTCCTCGTGTGGAGGAAACTTCAGTGGTCGACGCAAGGCACAAGGAGGATGACGACGAGGAGGAAGAAACCAAACACGAGGAGCAAACCAAACTGGATGATGTTAATGGTGTGGAAGATGAAGCCCTGATGCAAAAGCATGAAATGAGTAACAGTGAAGAGAATTCGGAGAATGAACAGGATTCAGTGGACAAAGAGAATTTAGAGAGTTCTGAAAACGGTGGAACTCACATGGAAAGTGTGCAGCATAATATGGAGGAGGACAATTCGGAGAAGGGGAATGGAGATGATGATAAGAATGAAGTGGAGAACGAGAACAAAGAAAGCGGAGAAACTATAGAGAAGGATCAACAAGAGAATGAAGAGAAAGGAGATAAAGGGAACGAAGCAATCAACCAGAACGAAACAGAAGCGAAGGAAAACGAGGAGAATAATGAGCAAGATAGTAAAGAGAACGAGGAGAGCAGTGCAATTGAAGCCGAGAAAGAAGAGAATGATAATAAGATTCAGGAAGAGACTTCATCCGAAAATATGGTTCTTGATGGGGGAATGAAAGAAGAGGAGGAGCGTAGAGAACAACAATATTCCGGAGATAATGCCTCAAGCGCTGTAGACCATAAATCAGAAGATATGTTTGATGAAACCTCTAACAAGGCTGAACAATTTGACAAAAAAGAAAAGAATGAATTTGAGTCAGAGTCTGAGAAAAGTGGCACCGAAAACCCCGAAGTGACTGATTCCATTGTGACAACAGACAGCCAAGGAAATGATGGCGAGAATGAGGCCGACATGGGGAATGATTCCAAGAAGAGTTCTGTGTCGGAATCAGAAGAGCAACAGCAAGTTCAGAATAACGCCGAGCATGACTCAACTACTGAGATACCTGATGAAACATCAGAAAACTCATACTCCAAGGTAGAGGACATCAGTATGCAAAAACCATCGCTGGATTCGGAAAATACTGACACGGATACTGCAGAAAAGACTGATTCTAGTTCAAATTCTTCCTCGGAAACTCTTGATAGCGATGCAAATAATGGAGAATTTCAGGACAGTACCAACAGTAGTTCTGTTGTGAATGAAGATACCAACAGCAATTCTGTCCAAGAAGGAGCACAAGAGAATGTTAAATCATCCAAAGCATCTGAATCTGATATCGAAGATGCAAACCAGGAGGTGCAACTCACTGGCACTAAAACATCATCACAGCAGAAAAAACAGAAAAAAGACAAATCCTCAAATGTAGAAAATGATAAAGATGCAGCTGAGAATGAAAACGAGGGCAAAAACACTAGCCAAGACAATTTTTCTGATACTACATCTGAACAAAACAATGGGGTTTCCTCAAAATCAGATAACAGTGATGCAAACCAGGATGACACAAATGCTGCTATAATTGAGGAAGTTGTATCATCCAATAATAATGCCGATGCAGGACTGAACGAGAATGAGAACAAGAATGAGAGTGAAAATGAGAACAAGAATGAGAATGAGAACAGTTTTCAAAGCAAGACAACAAGTGAAAATGATGAAGAAGATTCTCGAAACAAGAACGAGAGTGAAAATGAGAATGAGAATAAGAACGAGAATAGCGATCAAAGCAAGACAACAAGTGAAAATGATGAAGACGGTTCTCGAAACGAGAGTGAAAGCAAGAATGAGAATGAGAACGAGAACGAGAACAGTGATCAAAGCAAGACAACGAGTGAAAATGATGAAGGTTCTCGCAACAAGAATGAGAGTGAAAACAAGAATGAGAGTGAGAGTGAGAGTGAGAGTGAGAGTGAGAATGAGAATGAAAATGAGAAGAAGAATGAGAATGAGAACAGTGATGGGAGCAAGACAAGTGAAAATGAAGAAGAAGGCTCTCAAAATGAATCAGTAGAATCACAAAATGAGAAAGAGGAAAATGCACAAACTGATGTGGATAGCAATTCCAACTTGCATGAGGATCAAGGAAGTTCTGATCGTGTCGATTTGGGAACTTTGCCGGACACCAATGGAGAAAGCAATCACAGAGATGTTGCTACTGCAGAGTGATAATGCACTGAGACAAGATTAGTTTGTATCTTTTTTCTTTCTTCTCTTAATTACAATTAGTTTGTATCTTTGTTGCTTCTGATCCTCTGCCTTAGTTTTTGGTTGAGCCATGCAAAAGTTTTTGGTTCCGTAGGATCAGAACATGAATATTTTAGAGTTTGGAAACCAAAATGAGAGTTATAATTTAATTTGTATAAATTATATGCTGTTCTTTACCTGTAAACTGAACTATATTAACTGCAAGCAATAATTATTACAACTTTGAAATTATTGTGCCCGTTATTATGCATATTGAATCGTCCAAAAATATGATGAAAAGAAAAACAAGAACGAACTTGGGTAGTTCATAAGAAATAGGGATCAAAATACCATCTCCTTCAAGTCCTAAAGTTCAAAGCCTACATGCATTTAAATAAAATTCTGATTAAGGCCTTTTCAAACAACAATCAGTCAATTAGTGTAACGCGTGACCCTTAAACATTTTGTGATTTCAACTCGGATGCTGCATAGGAAAGAGTATGACTTATACTTCTTAGAAATTGATGAAGTAATCCTCTAAAGAATTTTGTGATAGATTTATAAAGGAAGAATGGACAAAAGTACACGTAACTTTTTATGCGGTTGACAAAAGTATACACTATTTATTTGGTTCCGCTATATGTACATCATTCTAGTAGACACTAAATTGATACTCGTATAACATATAATCATTAATGCGTTAACTTCCTTTCACTCTTTGTAGTCCACCTATTAAAATATAGGAAAAGCATAGGGAACCTTAGTTTGAGAGCCAATGGGAGACAATAAGAAATTATGGATGATAACTTTTATATTATGTGAATGATAACCTTTTTAATTTTAGATGCTCACTTATTCATTGGTTCCCTAATTGACTCCCTAATATTAGTTTCATAGTATTACTCATAAAATATATATTTAATTAATAATAATTGTATTTTTATATATTTAATTAATAACAATCGTATTTTTATACGAATGTAAAGATATATATTAAAAGGGTGTGTGGATAACTAAGATCACCATAAATGGTGTGTACTTTTATCCTCTAAAAAATAAGAAAAAATATCATTTGTGTATACATTTGACTTGTTAAATAGATGATGTGTATTTTTATTCTCCGTGTATAGGTTAATCTCACCAAAGACACCCAACATGGAGATGAGATGGACAAGAACAGTCAACAATCCAAAATAAGAAAACAGAAAATAATCAATCCAACTAACAATCGATGGTTTAGGGTTGATTATGGTTCTTCATATAGAGGTTGAAGGGTTGGGCCAGTGAAACGGATAAAAGGGGTCTGAGTCAACTCTAAATTTAACAGTTAGATAGTTATCAACTTAAGTACTTAACAAAACTCATCCAACATCCAACATAGGTATAAAGTTAACTCCAATAAATTAATACAAATACATAGGGGTTATTGAGGGGGCATGCCTTCCAGCTCCCGTCCCGGAACCCTAAATCTCTCCCCTTCCCTGCTTCCCATTCTCCGCCACAAGGTAATTTCCGCTCCCATTCCTGTTTTCCGCAGATTTCTCATTCCCCATTTACCTTTGATAATTTTAATAGAAATTTTTATAAAAAAATAATAACAAAAATATTAAAATAGTGAAACATCATTCAAATACATCTTATCCAAAATTTCAAATTATTTGAAACTAACATCATATTAAAAAATGTAAAATAACACAACTTAACCAGTGGACAAGACAATGAATGATGTAACAAGGCAATGATGAGATAAGAATTTGACACAATTTTCATGTCAGCTAAGGATTATTATCGGTAAAATTGAAATAACAAGAGTTGGTATCAAAATAAGGATCAAATTGTTTGACGAATTTATTTTGCTTATAAGGATAGGAACAAACACGGGATAAAAGCATGACAAAAACCACCTTGCCAAGTTCGTGTTCTATATCACATTTAAATAAACAATAAGGATCTGCGATTATCAGTTTTTCATAAACTATGACAAAAGGAATGAGCAATCACAGCCACAAACCACCAATACTCCTAGTGATGCTTCGTTTCAAATAGACCATCGGGTCCTGTTTTTCACCACAAAAGAACCTTGTCAGTGAGGAACATCAAAAGGCCAAAGCAACAAACTAGAAAACAAGAGCATCATTATTGGATTACAAGCAGGACCACGGGTAATATAAATAGTGATATCACAGCACCAAAACAAAAAACAGATGGATTGTGTGTGCCAGAATGAACAAAACACTTCTCTTACGCATTTGTGTTCGTGGGAAATTTTGGCTAAGTTTCACTGAGTAATGTCAATACCCGTAGTATTGTGTGCCAGAAATCATGCTTATTCTTTAAAAGATGAATGGCAAATTCTGATGAGGTAACTGGCTCAAAAGCAGAACAGGAAGGCCAAGTGTCATGTGAACAAATGTAGGTAATAACTCGAAGAAATAAATCGTTTTATTGAGGCTGAAAAATGGGCGGTTAATACAATAAGATGCTTATAATTTCGAAAATAGAAGGCTACAGGTTGCAAATATAAGCTTTCTGACAAACAACATTACAACAGGTTCATATAATTAAACATGGGTAACCTGTCCCCACCCAACTATTATTCTAGACCCCTTGTGCTAACCCCGACATGCCAATCTACCAAAGATAGCTGGCTACTAAATGTTAAGACTACTCATGCAAAATAAGAAACATAATTCTGAACAAACCAAAAGGAAAAAACCAATTTTTTTCCAGCAATGGAGGTAATTAGTGGTGGTGCTTTTTTATTTAATTTCTTGGGGAAGGGAGAAGGGGGGGGATTAAAACTGAATAACCTAGTTGAATCGTTTCGGGTGAACTTTCTATCAGCTGTAGAACAGTAGAAGGCAATATAAATATCAGAGCGTCAGATGAAAGGAAGACACATACCCCATGGGAATTCCTTATTGCGGATATGCAAATATGGGTATGCCTGCATAGAAAATTAAGGGGAAAAATTAGAATTTAATTGTTCCAAAGTTTGTTTAGAAATGGAAATTCTTTCGACCACTTGTCATGAAATGGCACACAAACTATAACCAGGCAACAGGGAATGATTACAAATATAACCAATTAGTTAAAAGGAGTATAACAATTCATAAAGGTTCAATTAACTCCCAGAAATTAAATTCCATTAGCCAATTTAGTAATTGGATGGCCAATCATTAGTCAACCAACATTTAGTGACACATTAACATACCACATGGAGGTATGGAATATCAGCAAATAATAATGGCTGTCTTACAGTTGAACAACCAAGGACTAAATTGACTTACAGAGTGCCACTTGAGGAACTAAGTTGACACTTATGAAATTTCAGACACTAAAATAAAGAACGCTTGAAATTTCAATGACCAAATTGATAACTTTACTGCTTTATTTGCAATAATATCTATTTTCTTTTGGTATAGTCCTTTTTTTTTACATCTTTCTTTTTTGTAAAAGTTAAACAAGATGAGCACACAAACAAGCATTAAAATTGGGGGAGGGGGGAGAGAAAAAAGATGTCAATGGAACAATTAGATATGTGAGTAGAAAGGAAAGCTCACAGGCTGTTCATTATGGTGAGGATGACCCTTTGACAGGTTATAAATGGCCAAAACAGTGCATGTAGCAATGCCTAGATATGTAATCTTCTCCCACTTGGCCGTCTCATCTGATGGAATGTGTTCAATAGCAGAGAGAGTGAAAACGTTAAAAATACATACAATAAAAAAAGAAACCAAGTGAAGAAAGATGTAAAGGAGTGAGCCGCATAAAGTCTAAGGGTGTGTTTGGTTTGCATTTTCATTTTTAGTGTTTTCTATTTTTTGGATTTGGCGAAGGAAAAAAAAGAAAACAAATGAAAACAAAAAACTAAAAAATGTTTTCTGATTTCATGTCCTGTTTTCATTTTTTCCTTCGCATAATCTTGAAAAACACAGTAAAATTGAAAACTGAAAATAATAACGCAAATGAGACACACCATAATATTATCATTTTGAAACAAAAAGATATACGAAATAAATAAACAGAAAATTCACCACTTCAAAAGATAATGAAAGAAATCTAAATTCTTATCAGGGTAGTAGAGTTTTAAATGGTTTTAGTTTGCTTCCTTAATCTGAGTCCTATTGACACATAGCAATGCAAAACAGATCCTTCAAGGCTAAATCCAGCTATGCAAATGTGAATGAAATTAAGCAACTTCATTACGGGTTTAACACAGATTTAAAATCAAACCCAAAAGAAATGCACAATAATCATTTCTCAGAACCCAAAATAAAAATAAAAATAGCGTGCATAAACCATGAATCGGGTAAAAAAAAAAAGCTAAAATTTTGCGCAAATGTTTGACCGAGAAATAACCAATGCAAATACGCAAAAGCTCCAATCAGAACTATAGATCAATCTCATAAACTACAAACCTATTGGCCAAATTGAAGTTATGAAATTCAAAATGCAACCAAAACAAATCACAAGCGTCTATGAGATAAACCTAATAAGGAGAGATATTTGCGTATTTATTTATTGAAACCCTAAAATAAGGGAAAGAACAAATAGCTTAGAGAGAGATCGAGGACAAACATGCATCATCGTGATGGGCAGAGGAAGCAAAGTTTCTCTTAGGTGCGGCGGGGCCACGCGCGCCACCGCGTAGGGCGGTTCGAAGAAGACCAGCTCGAACTAGCGCCGTCGCCATTGGTTTACTGCTTTGACTCTTTCTCTTGTCTTCTCTTTCGGTCTATGTGTTTTCAGTTTCACGGTATATTTTCCCGAGACCCAAGTCCGAAACTTATTATATTGGTCTTTTTACCGAAGAAAAATTAAAAAACAAAGACTTGGTTAAAAAAAAATCGTTAATTCTTTTTTCATTTTTAAGGTATTAAATATTCAGACACCAAAAAAAATAGTCATATCTTATAGTTTTAGTAAATTTGTAATTAAAATCGTCATATAAAATTGTAATCAAACTTTTATATTTGTGCTATAGTGTTTTGCTAGAGTTTTTACTTGTACCCTCTTGAAGTTTTCTTTTGGATTTTCTCTTGTGCTCCAGTTTTCTAGCAATTTTCTCTTGTATTCTATTAGAATTTTTTCTTATGCCATATTAGGTTTTTTCTTGTGCCCTAATAGAGTTCTTCTAATGTTCTATTATAATTTTCACTTGTACTCAGAAGGTATTAGAGAAGGAGTGAAGATTTGTGTTGAATAGACTTATTAAAAGACTCTTTGTCGATTAATCTGTTGTATCTCGGACAATAAAGGCTGATTTCAAGATAACTCCTGACCTTTCATAAACTGAAAGGGATCTGTATATCCTACTCACCCGATAATGGTTTTATCTGTGAAATCAACGATCGAATGATGGAATTTAAATTGAAATTTTGTGGTTTCTACATAATCTATGGGTACTATGGTATACGGAAAAATATCCACGACTGGGTCCATGCGCCAACATATCTTCGAAATCGCATCTTCTCCAAATTATTTTTGCCTCCATCAGATAAATCTTGAGTTTCAAAGATATCACATTTCTTTGTTTTTTTAGTATTTTTCTCTCTAAGTTTATTTGATAGTTACAATTTTAATTTCATTTTTTCTTGTTTTTGGTTGTTCAAGTTAGACCCAACTTATATGTATTCATTTTTTTATTTAGTGAAATGAAATATAACTGCCTTTTGATAAAAAAATAAAAAAAAAACTTTTATATTTTTTTCTTTCATTCTTATGTCACTCTTGATTTTACTAGTGCATTAATACTATAGGCACTAATCCAAATTTTTGTAAATTAAATATGAGTAATAATTTATATTTAAGATTAATTAATTAAACTAGTAAATATGTTATACTTAAACTAAAAGGTTGAGTTTCGATTTTAACAAAATATTTTTTTATGAATTAAATAATAAATAATATTCTGAAAAACATAATTTATACACCAACTCTCTCATATATTCCTTACATACAGTATAGATGGATAATTAAATCTTTGTGTAACAAATAAGTTGAGGTTAATAAAATATTTTATTCTGAATATTCTATAACTAATAACTAAATCCTTAGGAGCGAAATTGTTTTATTTTTTGAATTGTAAAAAAGCTTTTTCTCTTTTTTTATTTTGAAGAAAAAACCACTCATCCCTCCCTTCCAGGTATGAAAGAGACAAGAAAAATGATTATTTTAAATTCTAAAACAAATAATATCATTTTTAAAGGAATTTAACTCTTAATTATAAAATATTTCAATTTAAGAATATAATATTCTATTTAATCATAATATTTTTCTCTTAATGTGATTTAATTACAAAATAAAAAATAATATAGCACCCAATGAAAAAATTCTAATCAAGTTAACAAAAATTATTCTAAGTAAGAAGCATATATACACACTTTTTTAATCTCTTCCTTCTTATACTTCCATTTTATACTTCCTTCTCTATATTCTCCTATATATTCTTCTCGATCATCTCATCGTCGCTCATTAACTTCTTCTTCTCTCTCTTCTTTTTTTTACATTTTCTTTTTCCTCCATTGTCATCTTTTTCATCTTCTTCTTTTTTTCTTTCTTCATCTTCTTCTATGTCTGCTTCCTCGATTTTTCAATTGAAATTACATAGTTTATTCATGATAACTCAGGAACATTATCAATATCACAGCAATCTGCTTAAATTTAGTAACATATATTTTCGAACAGAAATTTATATTAATTTCGAATATAAACTTGCTTCCATTTCAAATAAGAACTCAATAAAATTTAGAGCATAAACTCCTTTTTATAGAACTAGATTGATTCATCATTTATATAACGTGCTTTTCGTTAAAAACTTAATAGTAAGTAACACATTTTGAATAGGAACTTATTTCTATTTGAACATGGATTAGTTAAAATTTAGAATGTAAACTTCTTATCACAGAAGAGATTGATTTATATAATCTAATCTTTTAAAAACTTAATATCGAACATTTCGAACAAAAATTTTATTCCATTTTAAACATGAACATA
Source organism: Stylosanthes scabra (assembly GCA_036250425.1). Classification (NCBI taxonomy): domain Eukaryota; kingdom Viridiplantae; phylum Streptophyta; class Magnoliopsida; order Fabales; family Fabaceae; genus Stylosanthes; species Stylosanthes scabra. The sequence continues at coordinate 46,297 of JASCZI010030261.1, forward strand.
TTAAACATAAGGTGAAGTCTATCGTATAGAGTGTATTGTTGCATCTACACATGTAGACAACAGTTGGATGATAATGATTGGTTGATTTATGGGGCCCACCTTGAGGGTATGATTAGCTTAGGAAGTGATAAGTGATAACGGATTTAATTGGTTGTTAATCGAGGTATTACAAAGAGTTTAAGAAGGTGGTGATTGCACCTTTTGTTTGGGTTTTTTTTGGCAGTCCATATGCATGCTTGAGCTGTATCTCATGTATGGGCTTTTAAGAGAAAGACTTGAACTATTTGGGTTTTGTGAAAATCAAAAAATGAAGAAGTTTTTCATGGGTTTTGTGAAAACCAAAAATGAAGATTTTTTTCTTGGGGGGACACATGTTCCAATAAATTTGTGTTGACATTGGTGAATTGAAATGGAAGGGAATCGTCAAAAAAAAAAATGGAAGGGAGAAAAAAAAGACAAGATCTGCAGAATATGTATATCTTTTAAAATATGGAAATGGTAAAAAAATTGTAAAAAATTGAATGCACTATACGCTAACTACATCCTTTTTTTTAACAAAACCTAAATCCTAACTAAATCGAAACCGAAGGTCAGCGTTCCCAAATTTTAAACCACTCTTTAATTACGACATTTGGGTTTCAAATTTCAAATTAAATAACAATTGAATTCCGACATGTTGTAACTGATACATATATTATTTATAGGCATTCCTGCAATTTAATGTTATAATTGAAACGTTAAATTTCATTACTATACTTTACCTACTAATGTATTAACAAATTTTTATTACTAAAATCAAATACAACCTAGCTTTGCACTTTAATTTTTTTAAATGAATATATGCATTATAATAATCACAACAAACAATTTGTATTTTACAATTTTAATTTTAGATCCTATAATATTTATCATGAGTAATGCTAGGGAACTAACGTTAAGGGACCAATAGGGAGCCAGTAAGTATAATTAGAGAAAGAGAAATAGTGGGTGGTAAAAGAGAGAGAAAAAAGAAAAAAAATGATATTGGCTCCCTATTATCTCCCTAATATTGGCACCCAAAACTTTCTCATTTACCATCCCATTGAACTAAGCAAAAATGGCTTTTGTTTTAAGGAGAAGTCTATAATGAACCTTGATGAATCAAATGAAATATTCTTAAATGAATATCAATCACTCATTTGATAATATTTCACTTGGTCCATCATGAACTAAATCCATCGTAGACAGAGCCTTGTTTTAAATTAGAAAAGTGATGGAAAATAAAGAAAACACATAGAAGGGATTTGTGTTAACCAACAAATTGACTTTGCCACATGTTGTTTAGCGCACGAATCTTAAAATAATCTATGCTTGCTCACTTTGGTCGACCAACAGCTTTCTCCGTGAAAACACTGCTTACATTCTACGAGCACTGATTTGTTACATATTCATGACTATGCAAAATTAACATATTTTCGTTAATCGTATATCAAATCCTTAATATGGGTTATTCTTACTTCCCTAAGTCACTAATTTCATCTAAAAATACATGCATTAACACATATTTCATTTTTTCCTATTCATGTATCCCTCCACTTATGTATATATTCAATATTTTAAGTATATAGGTACATCTTTAATATATCAACTCATAACTTCAACTTTCTAAAAATGATTATTTAAATTTTTTTTATATCAACGTCAACGCAAAATTTCATTTCTTACGGATTTCATTCATTAAAAATTTATGTACATACATAAATCTTCAATTTTCGATATCATAATTTTTTTTTCTTTCTTATGAAATCAAATAATTTTTCCCTCCCTAGATGAAAGCAAAATTTTCATATTTGCCAATTATATTCTTCAACATTTTACCAAAGTTTCCTTTTTTAAATAAATGGATGAAATTAATTTAAAAGCACCTAACCATATATTCATCTTAATTGCAACAAATGTTAGGGGGCACATTGTTATTATATCATATGATCTCCATTTTATGTTTTTTTTATTTTATTTATCAGGATCTCCATTTTATGTTCAAACGGCCTTGCAACCATGGCACATGTCAGCCCATGCAAAGTTTTCTTTAACACCCAACATATTCACGCCCTGGCCCACTCATAAAGTCTTTCCATGAACGGCTGCTATGTCCACAACAAAAAGGTCATCCAACTTTATTACCATTAAGACCCAACTAATTACCTTTACAAATCACACACCGTTTTGCTAGCCTCGCACCCCATGAACGTCATTCCTCTTATCATTGGCCAATGATTTTTCACTAGGTGCCATCTACACATGTAGATGCAACTACATGGTAGAATTCACCTAAACATAAACTTTGTATTCTAGAACTAGATTGATTTATACATATAATCTGATTTTCATTATGAACAGGAATTTATTTTTATTTTGAACAAACAACGACAACTAAGTCTTGTCCCACTAGGTGGGGTCGGCTACATGAATCAAACGACGTCATTGAGTTCTATCATGTAACATATCTACAGAGAGACTGTTTATATGTAGATCTCGTTTAACCATCTCATGGATGATCTTCTTAGGTCTTCCTCTGCCTTTCACCCCTTGGTCACCTTCCATCTCATCCACCTTCCTAACTAAGTGATATGTCGGTCTTCTCCCACATATTCAAACCATCTGAAATACGATTCTACTATCTTTTCAATAATAGGTGCTACTCCAACTCTCTCTTATATATTCGTTCCTTATTCTATCAAATGACATATAGTCATTCATCCATCGCAACATCTTCATTTTTGACACACATAACTTATGTTTGTGCTCCCCTTTGGCCACCCAACACCATAGAGTATAGCCGGTTTGATAGTAGTGCGGTAAAATTTACCTTTAAATTTTAAAGGCACTTTTTTGTCATATATAAATTCAGACGCACTCCGCCATTTCGACCAACTTGCTTAGATCCTATGATTTATTCCATCTTCAATTTTTCAATTATCCTGTATAATGTACCTAAGATACTTAAAATTTTTAACTTTTCGTAGGATGTCTTCTCCAATATTCACCTCTATATTGGAGTTTTCTCTTTAGTGGCTAAACTTACATCCCATATATTTTTGTATTGTTACAGCTTATGCGCAGACCATACACTTCTAAAGCTTTTATCCATAAATCCAACTTCTTATTTAGGTCTTCCCTTGACCCTCCTATAAGGATAATATCATCGACAAAAAGCATATACCATGGCACAGGCTCTTGGATATGTTCTGTGAGCATTTCTGAGACTAATGTGAAAAATTAAGAAAGATGTTCCCTGGTGTAATCCTATACCAATAAGAAATTTTTCTGTCATACCACCTTGAGTCTTCACTCTAGTTGTAGCTCCATCATACATGTCTTTAATTGCACGAAAATATACTATCCTTACTCTCTTCTTTTCCAAAACCTTCCATAAGACCTCCCTTGATATCCTATCGTACCTTATTTTAAAACAATAAACACCATGTGTAGATCCCTTTTATTAGTAGGATACCTCTATATCATCCTTCTTAATAGATATGTAATTTTGGTGGTGGATCTACTTGGCATAAAACCAAATTGGTTCTCCGATACTTGTGTCTATTGTCTCACCCTCCGTTCTATCGCCCTTTCTTATAACTTTATGGTATAACTCATGAGTTTGATCTATTTATAATTTTCACAACTTTGTAAATCTCCCTTTTTTCACTCATCTGATAATTTCTTTGATCTTAAAATCTTATTAAAAAAACTTGATTAATAAAATACTTATTAAAATTTAAATTGTTTTTTTTTTATAAAAGAAACAAGAAGATGAAGAAGACGAGTAGAAAAGAGGAAGAGTAAAAGAAAGAGGAGAAAGAGAGTAAAAGTAGTAGAAAGATGGCAACATCATTTCCACCGCAAAAGAGAAGGAATGAGGAAGAGAATATCGAAGACATATAAAGAAGAGGAGGAGAAAAAAGAAGATGATGCTACAACCATAGCTGCCATTGCAAGCGACATGGATGAGGTACAAAGAAGAAGAGAAGGAGGAGTATAAATGATTTGATTAGATTTAATTAAAAAAATTGCTTGATCACCTAGAACTATAGATAATATTTAATGCTTTAATAACTAGCATTTTCCCCTTAATAGAGAGAAATCCTATGCCCCACTTCTTGAAGCAAAATGATTTTACATTTTCCATCACTTTTATTTAATTTTATACAACATAATGCACAGCAAAACCAATCAAGCTACACCAATGAATTTCAATATTATATTCCGTACCTAGCCAGTTTATAATTTATATACATGATATGAGGATATTATATCAGAAGAAAATTCTGCAAAACCCATCAAGGTCTTGGAAGATAAGTTGCAGATGATACATATATCTATTCACTATCACAATCATCATCTACTTCAAGAACACTTGAAAGTGCTGAAGTCCATGCCTGAATACCATGGGAGGGGTCCTTTTTCATCAAAACTTCCAATTTTCCAACACTTCCCCTTGACATTCCATATCTCACCAAAAGATTTGCAAGTGATCTAAAACTACAATCATCAAGTTTGATGGCAGCTCTTACCATTTCGTTTAAGGTATCTATCGTGTCATTGGCTCTCCCAGCAATGATAAACAGATCAAGCACACTATTGTAGCTTTTCGGATCCTTCAAGAGCCGCAATTTTCTCATCTGCATTGCAATTTCAATGGCTTCATCAAGCCTCCCAAGTTTCTTGTACAAACTTAGCATCCTTGCAAATGTAAATTCATTTGCAGCTTTGTTTCTCTTCAGTGTCTCGAATATCCCCTTCGCTTGGTCGACCATAGATTGCTTAGCATAAAGATCAATCATGCAATTACAAGAGTATACAGCAGCACCACCTTCTGATGATTGAAGCAACTTGAATGTTTCTTCTGCTTGTTTCAAGTTGCCAACTTTTGTGTACAACTTGATCAATGAATTGTACATGACAGTATTTCCTGGCAAGCCGGTTCTTTTCATTTCATCAGCATAAGCAATGGCTTCTTTAAACCTTCCGACATCAGCAAACGCATTAATCAACACCCCATAAATTATGATGTCGGGCCGCACACCATACCTAATCATTTCCTTGTATGTATCATCTGCCATTTCCAATTGCCCTAATTTTGCAAAGCTGGAAATCACAGCACTATATTGGACGCAATTTTTTACTAATCCTGCCTCCTGCATTTTTTTCAGATATGACTTGGCAAGATGTGGCTTGTCAGCAGTGACTAAAATTTGTATGAGAGAACTATAGCTACATGTGTCTGCAACTATCCCACGTCTCTGCATGCTATCAAACAATTGACATGCTTTATCGTAGCATTTCCCTATGCCATAAGCTTTAATCATCACATTCAACTCAAGAACACTTGGACTCTTCCTTTCTTGGGACCGAACGAAGACTTCCTCAGCTTCTAAAGTATGTCCATGCTCTCCATATGCATCAATGTTGGCAGCATAACACTCAGATGTCATATTGCCAACTAGATGAAACCTCTGAAACCAAAACATGGACCTTTCAAGCATTCCTGCTTCTATGTACATCCTAGTCAATGCAGATTGGATGAATTTATCCATTTCAAGGCCCCTCTTATCCATCTCTGAGATAAGCTCTTCAGCTTCATGAACCATTTTCCTTATTGAGTATGCATACAAGAGGGTACGGTAACTCACAAGATCTGGCTCAAGGCAAGCCTCCTTCATCCTTTTGAAATATTTCGTTGCCGCACTTATATCATTATGTTTGGTATGGATGGAGACAAGAATATTGTACGTCCTTGTGTTAGGTGAGCATCGAAGTTCTTCCATTTTTCGCAGGAGTAAGCTTACTTCCTCTAGTTGTCCATGGTTTCCACAAATGT